>JASANC010001930.1:0-12079 GCA_030248135.1 Theristus sp. LFF4_11
ATTTTGCTGCAAAATCTTTGAAATTACAATGAAGATGGTCAAGTTAGCATATATTCAGCTTATATTATGGACTTTATACACAAAAAATCATGATTTTCGAAAAAAATTTTAGGGTGCCCGGAAAATTTTGGGGGGGGGGGTCTCCGCCAGACAAAATTTCATGGGGGGGGGGGGGGGTGTCGGCCAAATTTTCGAGGGGGGGGGGGGTCCGATGGGGGGGGGGGGGGGGTGCCCGGTTTTAGGGGGGGTGGCACGGTGCCACCCCACCCCCCCCCCCACCCGACGGTAGGTGGTGGGCTGGGGGGGGGGGTATTTTTGCCCGTAATTGTTGAAAATTTTGCTAATTTTAGGTAAAATACGCGTTTATACTTGATTTTTAGTGTATTTTTAGCAACCTTTTGCCTAAAGCTTTATTACTAAAGCGCACGCACACGGGCATCGGCATGCTCATGCTCATGATCCACTAGCGCGCCTGCACACGCTCCGCACCTAACAAGAACTTGTTCAAAACGCAATCTTTCTTCTTGAATAGGCTTGGCTTAGGTTAGGATTAGGTCAGGATTATGTTTAGCTTGGAATTAGGCTTTAGGATTAGGTTTTGGTTTAGGCTTGTTTAGGCAACGTCTGCCAACATCAGTGCTTTGATTTAGTACGACAGGCCAACCTTATTTTGCTGTTTTAATTTAATTTTATTATGCTGATTCGAACAGGGGTCGAGATGGGGGGGGGGGGGGGGGGGGTACCCCTCCCCAACCAAGTCGACACCCCCCCCCCCCCCACCCGGGCAACCCCCCCCCCAAATTTTGGTCAAAATACCCCCCTCTCGAATTTGGGGGGGCCAGACCCTCCCCCCTCCCAGATTTCGACCTTCCAAACCCCCCCTACCGAATCCTGACCGTCTGACCACCCCCCCCTTTGATTTTGACTTTCGATGGAGACATTTTCTCTTGTTTATCTCTATATTTCTCTCATTTGTAGGTATCTATATTATATGCATGTTTGTATCTCAATATATATTGTATGTTTTACATTTGTTATACATTTACCACTTTGTACGTCAATGTTTTCAATACTGTACTTCAATATCAAGTCTCACCCGTGCAGCGTGTCTCGTTCGTGCAGCTTTCAGATGTCCCGACCCGAACGAAAATCAAAGCAAAATGTATGACTAGAGACTAGAGAGAGGCCTTTACTGGATGCTGTGGTTTCCAGCACTTTTATTCAACAACTTTTGGTCCGACCCCCCCCCCCCCCTAGAATTTTCGGTCTCGCTCGGGAACCCCCCCCCCCCCAACCAAATCGACCCCTACTAGCCATTTTTTGCCCAGACAATGTCATCGTCAAGAAAAAATTTTGGTCCGACCCCCCCCCCCCTAGAATTTTCGGTCTCGCTCGGAGTCGGACCCCCCCCCCTAGAATTTTCGGTCTCGCTCGGGAGCCCCCCCCCCAACCAAGTCGACCCCCCCACCCGGGACGACCCCCCCCCCCAAATTTAGGCGGACCCCCCCCCTCTCGGATTCGCCAAAAATCGGGCTCGACCCCTGTTTAAAACTCAGCCCACTTAGCATGCGGTCGATGGGGGTCCAACCTATGGTGACGTGGGACCCCCCCCCCCATGGGGGTCCCATGGGGGGTGCATTTTTTCAAAATTTTCTGTGGGGGGTCCACCCCCTTCCCCCACCCCCCCCCATGATAATTTTTCGCTTAAATTTTGAAGGAAAAACGCTAAATTTTGCTGCAAAATCGTTGAAATTACAATGAAGATGGTTAAGTTATCATATATTCAGCTTATATTATGGACTTTATAGACAAAAAATCATGATTTTCGAAAAATTTTTTAGGGTGTACGGAAAATTTTGGGGGGGGTCTCCGCCAGACAAAATTTCATGGGGGGTGTGGGGGTGTCGGCCAAATTTTCGAGGGGGGGGTCCGATGGGGGGGGGGGGGTCGGGTTGTTAAACAAAAATGAAAAAATTTTTTTAAAAAAAAGTGATTAAAAAAAACAAAAATGCCGATTTAAAAAAAAAAATTCGAAAAATTTTACTCTAATATGCTCTGAAAACCTCAATTTTGGCACAATTTTTCGAAAGTTCAACAAAAATTTTCTTTGATTATACCTCGTAAAACCTTTAGCAGTCGATTTTGGGCCGTTTTACCGACTGATTTTAGGCTTCGACAACATCTGCGATGAAGTTTTTGAGCGTCCCAAAGCTTAGCCTACCATTTCCGATGCAGATAAGGTGACGATTCGCCTCGCAGAGCGTCCGATTGTGCTCGCTGCTCCGTTTGCAAGCGCTACGTTGTCTGGTTGCTGCTTCGTGTCGTGTCGTCGCGACACCATCAGAAGAATTGATCGAATTTCAAGGCGGTATGTTTGTCTTCACTTTAGCATTAGCTTAGCTGGGGACAATTAGTGACGTTTTGGAGGTCAAAACACAAGAAGAGGCATGGTGACGGTTTGGAAAAGGGGTAATTGAGGTCACCAAAACAAAATCTGCAAAGTTCCGCCATACGGGAGTCATTCGGGAGGCGCTTGCATATCATATGTGGTTCTTCGGACTCCCTGATTGACTTAGCACAACTTTGATTTTTGAAATTTTTTTTTAAAAAAAAATTTAAAAAAAACAAAAATGACGATTTTTTGTTTTTTTTAACAACCCTACCCCCAGTAGCGAAAGTGCGGGGGGGGGGGGGGCCCCCACCCCCCCTCAGCCGAAAATGCTGCCCGACGGGCAGATACCCGTGTACCCCCCCTCCCCCCCTTTACCTCGACACGGGTACTAGACTCCCCCCCCCCCACCCCCCTCCGCGAGAAAACACGGGATCGCACCCCCCCTCACGGTGGTCAATCTCATCTCAATTTTTTCCAAAAATACCGTAATTTTTGCATTTTTCTTGACGTTTGTGTCTGTCCCTGCATAGATTTTGTTGTTTCTGACCAAACAAGCAGCTTGTTTGCACAAAATATTCTGTATTTTACAAGAATTTTTGTGTTTTTCTAAGGCAAAAATTTGGTATTACCCGTGCGATCCCGTGCACCCTCACCTCACGAAATTTTTCTGCCAGTGCACCCCCCCCCCCTCAGGAAAATTTGCTGCCCGTGCACCCCCCCCCCCTCACCGAGAAGGCACCTGACCCCCCCCTCTAAAATTAGGCAAACACCACCAGTACCGTGGGCCCAAAAAAAATTTCGAGGGGGGGGTATGGTACCGTGGGGGGGGGGGTGCCGACCAAAAAGTGAGGGGGGGTCCAACCTATGGTAACGTGGGACCCCCCCAGGGGGGTCCCATGGGGGGTGCATTTTTTCAAAATTTTCTGTGGGGGGTCCACCCCCCCCCACCCCCCCCATGATAATTTTTCGCTTAAATTTTGAAGGAAAAACGCTAAATTTTGCTGCAAAATCGTTGAAATTACAATGAAGATGGTCAAGTTATCATATATTCAGCTTATATTATGGACTTTATAGACAAAAACTCATGATTTTCGAAAAAAAATTTTAGGGGGTGCAGAACATTTTGGGGGGGGGGGGTGTCCGCCAGACAAAATTTCATGGGGGGGGGGGGGGGGTGTCGGCCAAATTTTCGAGGGGGGGGGTACGATGGGGGGGGGGGGTGCCCGGTTTTAGGGGGGGTGGCACGGTGCCCCCCCCACCCCCCCCCACCCGACGGTCTCGGGTGCTCTGGGGGGGGTGTACCTAGGGTTGTTAAAAAAAACAAAAATCGTCATTTTTGTTTTTTTTTTTAATTTTAAAAAAAAAATTCAAAAATCAAAGTTGTGCTAAATCAATCAGGGAGTCCGAAGAACCACATATGATATGCAAGCGCCTCCCGAATGACTCCCGTATGGCGGAACTTTGCAGATTTTGTTTTGGTGACCTCAATTACCCCTTTTCCAAACCGTCACCATGCCTCTTCTTGTGTTTTGACCTCCAAAACGTCACTAATTGTCCCCAGCTAAGCTAATGCTAAAGTGAAGACAAACATACCGCCTTGAAATTCGATCAATTCTTCTGATGGTGTCGCGACGACACGACACGAAGCAGCAACCAGACAACGTAGCGCTTGCAAACGGAGCAGCGAGCACAATCGGACGCTCTGCGAGGCGAATCGTCACCTTATCTGCATCGGAAATGGTAGGCTAAGCTTTGGGACGCTCAAAAACTTCATCGCAGATGTTGTCGAAGCCTAAAATCAGTCGGTAAAACGGCCCAAAATCGACTGCTAAAGGTTTTACGAGGTATAATCAAAGAAAATTTTTGTTGAACTTTCGAAAAATTGTGCCAAAATTGAGGTTTTCAGAGCATATTAGAGGAAAATTTTTCGAATTTTTTTTTTTTTAAAAAATCGGCATTTTTGTTTTTTTTAATCACTTTTTTTTTTAAAAAAAATTTTCATTTTTGTTTAACAACCCTAGGTGTACCCCCCCCCACCCCCCCGCCCACGGTACTGAACACCACCCCCCTCACCCGAGGTCCCGCTTTCGCTACTGCCTACCCCCCACCCCGCCGCACTTTCGCTACTGCCCCCCACCTAGGGTTGTTAAAAAAAACAAAAATCGTCATTTTTGTTTTAAAAAAAAAAAATTTTTTTTTAAAAATTTCAAAAATCAAAGTTGTGCTAAATCAATCAGGGAGTCCGAAGAACCACATATGATATGCAAGCGCCTCCCGAATGACTCCCGTATGGCGGAACTTTGCAGATTTTGTTTTGGTGACCTCAATTACCCCTTTTCCAAACCGTCACCATGCCTCTTCTTGTGTTTTGACCTCCAAAACGTCACTAATTGTCCCCAGCTAAGCTAATGCTAAAGTGAAGACAAACATACCTAGGGTTAGGGGCTTTGAAAAAAAAAATTTTTTTTTTATTTTTTTTTTGTTTTTTAAAAAAAAAAAAATTTGGATTTTTTTTTTCAAACTTAAAAAAAAATTTGAAAAATTTTTCTTCTACTTTGCTCTGAAAATTCGATTTATGGCATAATTTTTTGAAAGTTCAAACCAAATTTTCTTCCCAACTTCTTTGTGTGCTTAGGTACATGTCATTATTTGGTCATTTTGACCGACGTACTCCATGTTTTTCGATTTGGATGACTTCTAGAGTCAATTTTTAGCGTTGAAATGACTTAACTGAATTGAAATATCGTTTCAGAAATCGTTTTCTTGCAACTTAGAACATGTTTTTTCAGTCGGTAGGCCATGAGATGAACATGATATCTTGTTGATTGGCGTACGTTATAGGTCTACAATGGAGTTGTGCGATATATTGTTAAACAATTGGAGCGGGGATGTTGGTTAATACCACATCACCTTGCGTGCTGAGCTAAACTAACGTGTTAAACTTGCGTCTGTCAGTTGCCCGCAACGTGATCGCGAAATCATGGTACGTGTTTTCGATACGATGATTTGAAGAGTGGGCTCTCGCCATGTGGCAGATAGCATAGTTGGTTGAACCTGAAAGTAAGTGTCTTGGGGGGGGGGGGGCGACCGGGTCGACAGGGGTTGCCGACTTAGCTACAGCAAACAGGAATTTTTGAACACAGTCAAATTTTGGTAATTTTCTAAAGAGGAACAACTAAGAACGGTTCAATATTCAAGTACACGTCGAAAATTGTCCTGTTTTACTGTTGAAAATGCAACTTTCCCTCTATGAAATGGACATAATTTCAATAAAACACGATTTTCGCTCTTATAGTTTTCCGGATCGTTCTGAAAATAGTCTAGATGAACTCAGCTCGACGAGACGCTTCGAACAAACTTAACTTGTAAAAAAAAAATTTTTTTTTTAAAAAAAATTTTTTTTTAATTTAAAAAAAAATCCGGATTTTTTTTCCCCCCTAACCCTAAACATACCGCCTTGAAATTCGCTCAATTCTTCTGATGGTGTCGCGACGACACGACACGAAGCAGCAACCAGACAACGTAGCGCTTGCAAACGGAGCAGCGAGCGCAATCGGACGCTCTGCGATGCGAATCGTCACCTTATCTGCATCGGAAATGGTAGGCTAAGCTTTGGGACGCTCAAAAACTTCATCGCAGATGTTGTCGAGGCCTAAAATCAGTCGGTAAAACGGCCCAAAATCGACTGCTAAAGGTTTTACGAGGTATTATCAAAGAAAATTTTTGTTGAACTTTCGAAAAATTGTGCCAAAATTGAGGTTTTCAGAGCATATTAGAGGAAAATTTTTCGAATTTTTTTTAAAAAAAAAATCGGCATTTTTGTTTTTTTTAATCACTTTTTTTTTTAAAAAAAAAATTTCATTTTTGTTTAACAACCCTACCCCCACCCCCCCCCTCGCCCACGGTACTGTCCAAAAGAGAACCGAATCAGTCTTCATATTTTTATTTTGTTCTCCTTTTCTTGCTGAGCTGATAATTTTGCAAATTTTCACCGTCTTGGAGCTTTATTCTTCTGGAAAATAGTTCAGAAAAAAAACATATGGTACACTTGTTTTGCTTTTTTCAGAATCAGATTACGATTCCCAAAAGCAACCAAGTGTCGCAAGTCGTCGTCGTCTCATATCGTATCAACAATCAACCAAAGAAAAATCGAAAACATAACGAATTGAACGCTAAAAACCCGTAAACCTGCTGAAAATTTCAATTGGTACCGGATCGACCGAGTACCGGATCGACCTGGTACCGGATCGACCGCCCTAGAAAATTGCCAGGTACCGGATCGACCGGTACCGGATCGACCGGTACCGGATCGACCGGTACCGGATCGACCGTACCGGATCGACCGGTACCGGATCGACCTACAGCCGCCCACTTGCACCAATTCACGCAGACGTATGTTTAATTGTGGCTCTCTAATTGCGACCTTAAGAGTTGCAGCCAGCTCATTGCGGCCCGTTCGATTGCGGCCCGGAGAATTCGGGCTCGGACAATTCCGGCCTGGCGAATGTTTCACGAGCAACAGCAAATCACCTGTACCGTTTTTCGTGATTTTCGATGAATCCAAAATCAAACAAATCACGGCAAAACAGTTTTTTTCAAAAACTCACGTTTCCGAATAGCCTTCATGTAAAAGGCTTGGCTTAGGAGACCAACAACAACTTTGCTTAGTCATTTTTGTTTGTTTTTTAATTTAAAAAAAATCAAAAATCAAAGTTGTGCTAAATCAATCAGGGAGTCCGAAGAACCACATATGATATGCAAGCGCCTCCCGAATGACTCTCGTATGGCGGAACTTTGCAGATTTTGTTTTGGTGACCTCAATTACCCCTTTTCCAAACCGTCACCATGCCTCTTCTTGTGTTTTGACCTCCAAAACGTCACTAATTGTCCCCTGTCCCCAGCTAAGCTAATGCTAAAGTGAAGCCAAACATACCGCCTTGAAATTCGATCAATTCTTCTGATGATGACGCGACGACACGACACGAAGCAGCAACCAGACAACGTAGCGCTTGCAAACGGAGAAGCGAGCACAATCGGACGCTCTGCGAGGCGAATCGTCACCTTATCTGCATCGGAAATGGTAAGCCAACCTTTGGGACGCTTAAAAACTTCATCGCAGATGTTGTTGAAGCCTGAAATCAGTCGGTAAAACGGTCCAGAATGGACTGCTGACGGTTTTACGAGGTAATATCAAAGAAAATTTTTGTTAAACTTTCGAAAAATTGTGCCAAAATTGAGGTTTTCAGAGCATATTAGAGGAAAATTTTTCGAATTTTTTTTTTTAAATCGGCATTTTTGTTTTTTTTAATCACTTTTTTTTAAAAAATTTTTTTTCATTTTTGTCTTCACTTTAGCATTAGCTTAGCTGGGGACAATTAGTGACGTTTTGGAGGTCAAAACACAAGAAGAGGCATGGTGACGGTTTGGAAAAGGGGTAATTGAGGTCACCAAAACAAAATCTGCAAAGTTCCGCCATACGGGAGTCATTCGGGAGGCGCTTGCATATCATATGTGGTTCTTCGGACTCCCTGATTGATTTAGCACAACTTTGATTTTTGAAATTTAAAAAAAAATTTTTTTTTAACAACAAAAATGACGATTTTTGTTTTTTTTAACAACCCTATATTAGAGGGAAATTTTTCGAATTTTTTTAAATCGGCATTTTTGTTTTTTTAATTACTTTTTCTAAAAAAAAATTTTTGATTTTTGTTTAACAACCCTACAACGTAACGCTTGCAAACGGAGCAGCTCGGACGCTCAAATTTAGATTGCGAGACGAATCGTCACTAGGGTTGTTAAACAAAAATGAAAATTTTTTTTTTTTTAAAAAAAAGTGATTAAAAAAAAAACAAAAATGCCGATTTTTTAAAAAAAAAAATTCGAAAACTTTTCCTCTAATATGCTCTGAAAACCTCAATTTTGGCACAATTTTTCGAAAGTTCAACAAAAATTTTCTTTGATTATACCTCGTAAAACCTTTAGCAGTCGATTTTGGGCCGTTTTACCGACTGATTTTAGGCTTCGACAACATCTGCGATTAAGTTTTTGAGCGTCCCAAAGCTTAGCCTACCATTTCCGATGCAGATAAGGTGACGATTAGCCTCGCAGAGCGTCCGATTGTGCTCGCTGCTCCGTTTGCAAGCGCTACGTTGTCTGGTTGCTGCTTCGTGTCGTGTCGTCGCGACACCATCAGAAGAATTGATCGAATTTCAAGGCGGTATGTTTGTCTTCACTTTAGCATTAGCTTAGCTGGGGACAATTAGTGACGTTTTGGAGGTCAAAACACAAGAAGAGGCATGGTGACGGTTTGGAAAAGGGGTAATTGAGGTCACCAAAACAAAATCTGCAAAGTTCCGCCATACGGGTGTCATTCGGGAGGCGCTTGCATATCATATGTGGTTCTTCGGACTCCCTGATTGATTTAGCACAACTTTGATTTTTGAAATTTAAAAAAAAAAAAATTTTTTTTAAAACAAAAATGACGATTTTTGTTTTTTTTAACAACCCTATATTAGAGGGAAATTTTTCGAATTTTTTTAAATCGGCATTTTTGTTTTTTTAATTACTTTTTCTAAAAAAATTTTTTTTGATTTTTGTTTAACAACCCTACAACGTAACGCTTGCAAACGGAGCAGCTCGGACGCTCAAATTTAGATTGCGAGACGAATCGTCACCTTATCTGCATCGGAAATGGTAAGCCAACCTTTGGGACGCTCTTCATCGCAGATGTTGTTGAAGCCTGAAATCAGTCGGTAAAACGGTCCAAAATCGACTGCTAAAGGTTTTACGAGGTAATATCAAGGAAAATTTTTGTTGAACTTTCGAAAAATTGTGCCAAAATTGAGGTTTTCAGAGCATATTAGAGGAAAATTTTTCGAATTTTTTTAATTGGCATTTTTGTTTTTTTTAATTACTTTTTTTTGAAAAAAAAATTTGATTTTTGTTTAACAATCCTAGTGAGACAGGCCAACCCTCAGGATCGGGTCGGTCGGATCGATTGCTTTTCGATAGACGGCGACGGCGTCGGTCGACCTTCAGCCTGGTCGAGTGAGTCGAGCCGAGCAGCGAACATGACGACGATCGTTGTCACGTTTCTTGTGTTTTGCGTCTGCACGATTTCGATCGCTTTTGCAACTCATGATCAGGTTTGCTAATTTTTGGAATAAATTTTTCGATTTAACTTTTGACGATTTGACGAAAGATAAAAAATTGACTGTTTCAATTCCGATTCATTCGATTCAACCAACAAGATTCCATGTGTTTGTGGTCACAATCTTCAGCAGCCTTTGTTTTATGTGATAATCAATAATTTACAACATGAGAAATAAATTTGTGTTTATGGTTTAGTTCTGCATACAAACCCGCGTTCATTTTTTGTTGCAATGTTTTCGAGGCGTCTATTCAGATGATTGTCTCACAGCCTGCTGAGCGCGCTCCTCCAGCGCAATGGGACGCCACTGCCGACGACCACAATCAACTCCACCATCTGCACTCGGGCATTGATTTCGGCACGATCTTCGTGTCCACTTTGGACGGGCGGCTGCGTGCGATCGACTCGAGCACCGGCGAACAAAAGTGGATCATGCAAGATGGTGAGCGTGAGAGGGAGTGCGGTGCGGTGGCACGCAAATTTTGGCATTCAACCGCTTGGTCTTGATTGGGGACGAAAGCAGGCTGCTTTAAAAGATGATTCAAATAAAATTTCTCTAATAACACTGTAACAGTGGTTTTGTTCGAAGCGGCGAATGTTCTGCACGCGAGCTGCTCAGGCGCGCACAAGCCTTCATCACCGGCCGAGAAATTATGTCTAAATTCTCTGTGAGAGAACAAAGCACATCAGAACACGAAAAAGCGACGTGGTGTATTGGTGTTGTGTGTGACGGTCCGAAACAGAACAATAATGTGTGCTCATAGAAGTCACCTTGGTCTTGTGACGCCGGCTTCTATAAAAGCGACAAATGCAAGCGAAAACAATAAACAATGGTGTCATTTCAGAGCCAGTGATCCGGGTGCCCGTGGAGGTGCAGAGCGGCTTCACGTTTCTGCCCGACCCGCAAGACGGCACGCTGTACGCGTTGGCCGAGGGCAGACTGAAGAAGTTGCCGTTCACGATTCCGCAACTGGTGCACGCGTCACCCTGTAAATCGTCCGATGGTGTTCTCTATGCTGGTTGGTCGGGTTATTAGGGGGCTCTAGAGTGTCGTCTACAGTTTATATGTAAATTATATACGATTAACTGATCGGCTGCTGCGCGCAGCAGAAAGAAGTCGGTCGTTGGGATTTTTTTGTGTTCCTGAATGCAAAAAATATCCCTGTGCGTGTATCGGTGCGCAGTAAGTAGCGCATATTCAGCGCTTTTGTTAGCCATGCGTCGCTGAATGCTATTTCATGAATGCACCTTCATCCGCTTGTCAAGCCATCGTCGTCAGAACAAACAGACGATTATTTCGGTTTTTGATTTAAAAAATTGAAAACTAGATAATTATTTTGTCACAGGCACCAAGAAAGACTCGTGGATTGCAGTGGATCTGCGGACTGGTCGCAGGATTCGTACGATGTCCTCACAGGTCGGAAACTGTCCCATAACCAGGACCGGGTCACTTGGGCTACTTTGAATTGTCACATGAAGATTGAAACGTAGTCTCCGTACTACGTCGACAAGCGCATTCAGTCGCAGAACCCAAAAAAATTGTTGAAATTTTGTCCACATTCACTCTGACGACAGGAGCCCGTGGGTGGCTCAGCAGACGCGTTCTGCCCGGCGAGCGACGACTCCACGTTGTATTTCGGCCGTACCGAGTACCACATTTCGATGTTCGACGGCAACACGCGACAGAAACGCTGGAATGCCACGTTCACTGGGTACTCGTTCTCGGCGTTACCAGGTCTGAGAAAAGCGACCTTGTCTAGCGCACGAGCGAGACGTTTGGTAATTTGGTTTTGAAGCCATCGTGACCAAACAAACCCAGAAATTGGTCGCCAAATAGCCCCCCCCCCCCCCTATAAGTTTATTTCTCGTGAAGTGCTATGCTATGAGATCAGGAACGAGTTTTATAAAAGCTCAGTAGTCCAGTAAACCCTTTACACAACATCACGTTCACCAGAACTTCACCACCACTTGACTGTTAAGGCCCGTTCGTAGTGACGTTCGCGTGTGCGGCACGTCACGTCAATTCTCGTGTTGGTCCGCACACAGACGCACAATGTAGCACACGGCACGTCACGTCAGGTGGCGTGTTCTTGCATGCTAGCAGTGCATGGAGACGTGCCGTTGCCGTACGTCAGCATACGTCAGTATCAGCTGGCCTTTAATGGTCACTTGCTCAGTTTGCGTGCAGACAACATCAGCTACCGTCTGCGACACGTCACGTCGTGCGCCGACGGTCGCTTGTTGACGGTGGACACGGAGTCCGGCGCCGTGCTCTATCAGAAGAGCTTCGAGGCGCCCGTGGTCGCCGTGTACGTGCTCGCGAACAGCGGCCTCCACCGAGTGCCCGTGTCCGTGCTTGGGCATGACGCGCTCGACTCGCTTGCGGCCGTTGGTTTTTTCCTTAGTTTCAGTGATTTTATTTTGTTTGTTTTTTTGAAACAACTTTGTTCATAATATCATGCCCATTCGCGAGCGAAGCGGGAGCGGAGCGGACAGCGGATGCAGGCATAATATGGCCCGTCTGTCGCTCGCGCGTA
>JASANC010001931.1:0-17928 GCA_030248135.1 Theristus sp. LFF4_11
CTGTCCTCAAACCAGCGTTTCATTCCTCACTGGTCCCAGTGATGTCCGTGCAATACATAGCACAAAAAGTTCACCAAAGAATACAGTTTCACCACCTCACACTGTTGTCCAACAAAAACATCATAAAACCAGGAAAACAAAAGCCACTCTCTCACGCTGCAGAACGTCGACGGCATCGACAGCAGCACGATCATGAGTCCGTGCGTCGCGATCGCCTCGTACAGCACCGAGTGGTCGCAGTAGCGCCCGCCGTAAGGCCAGTCGCAGTTCTCGCAGGCGCGTCCGCCTTCCGGCGACGGTTCGCCTCCGTTCTGGCAGACGATCTCATGGCAGGTGGCGCCCGTCCAGTGGCGCTCGCAGGTGCACGAGCGACCGTCAACGTTCATGCTGCCGTGGCGGCCGCACGACGGGCGATCGCAAGTGGCGTGCGACCGCCAGTGGCGCGTCGCAGACGCACCGCTGCGACTCGTAGCTGAAGCGGCCGTGCGCTGTAAAACCGTTTCACATGCGCTTTTGTAGATTGCCACGGTGGTTTTTGGAGATTCCCAGTTCCCACGGTGGTTTTGTAGATTCCCACGGTGGTTTTTGTAGATTCACACGGTGGTTTTGCAGATTCCCACGGTGGTCTTTGTATATAGAATCCCACGGTGATTTTTGTAGATTCACACGGTTGTTTTGCAGATTCCACGGGTGGTTTTTATATTCTTACAATGGTTTTGTAGATTCAAACAATGTTTTTTTGTAGATTCCCACGGTGGTTTTTGTAGATTTCCACTGCGGTTTCAGTGTGAGAAAATTAAAACGCTCTTTTTCGTGTGGCTAGTAAAAACGGGAGAAAGCTTCTTGGTGGCTTAACAGACAAATATATTTGACAGTAGCAGTTTTTATTGGCAGTTCCAAGGACCGCCAAACGTCCCAAAGCAATCTGGCCTTTTTTTAAACTCCTTGGATGGGACAGGTAATAGGAACTATCGCTTCCACCAAAAAAATCCCACAGTGACATCGTAACACAAACTCCATGGAAACTCAGTGATAAACTTTCGGACCAACCTGAAATGCATTTTCGCACGTCGCATCGTTCATCGAGGTAACGGATTCTTCGACACGAATCACAAAACGAAATCATGCTCTCGTGGAACGGCACAATCGCCATGCCGCTGGCCGCTGAGTTGGGCGACGTCTGCCCGATGCGCCGCTGCAGTTCTAGACGGTCTGCAAAAACGGTTTTTGTATTCCCGAATTCAAGTCATCGATTCCAGAAAGCCGCTGGCTTGACACGAAATTTGATGGTTAGTGTGGCCAATGGTGCATGAAGTGCCCTCTGTGAATTCTTGTGATCCGAAACGCAAGATGCCAAGAAACGCCGCTTCCGACGGAGGCGTGCACCACCATCACTCCCCAGTTTCGCTGTGGAGGCGGAGTATAGCTTCCACAGCAAACACACGCATCACAGCGGCGTCATTGCTCAACAAACAGTCAACTGATTGCCTATACAATTTCCAATTTTTCGACCGGACAGTTGCGTACCGGCCACCCTGGCGCGTCGCTGACAAGCGCGATGCATCGCGTCAAACGTCCGCAGCGACTCGTCCGAGTGCAGGATCAGCCAACTGAGCATCTGCATCTGCGACGCCGCTCCCGCGACGCCGGCGACCAACGTGAACGCGAACAGCACCAGGAAATTGTTCGCCGCTCTGATTGGCCAGTTCAAAGCCGATTGCCAATGGATGGCCGGTAGTCGTCTGCGGGCATTGTTTATCGTCCGACGACGTGTTTTTCTTGTCCCCACGAATCTGGTTATTTGTACCGTTAGGTCATCGTTTCTTGGTGTGTTTTATTAGCATTTTGGTGAAAGTTATTTGTGGTTCAGGTTCTTTTTGGCATTTTTTTCTGTGATTTTTTTTCTCTGCGGTTTGCCTGCCAGTTGGGCCATCATAAGTCTGGAAAAGCTAGTTTATTAGAGCGTGTGACACACATGACGTCATTGTTACCACGCCGACCCGCAGCTCTTAAAAAGAAACGCCGCACAAAATTTTCCTTACAGTTTTGCCAATTTGCCTCACAGACAACCAAATTAACAAAACTTTTATACTAGATTTCAGATGCCGTATTCCTAAATTTTGCGGATTTCGCATGGCATTATTGCACAATTTTGCGTTTTTAAACAGTGATTCCCTCCTTTTACATCCGAAAGTTTTGATGAACAGATTATAAAACCGTCGGCCACCGCTGGAAGGGATTTTTTCATCTCGTTTTCATTTCAAAAAAAACGCTCTGGCACAATGGAACATATGGTCTGAAAGAACAATCCAGTAATGTGATTAGCTTGTATCAGTCCATTTTTGCATGTGCGGGCACTTTTGAAAGACTGCCACAGGCAGCAAACAAAACACGAAAAGCGCTTTTTATCACAAACTTTTGCTTTAAATTTGTTACAGTGAACCAAGTGAACGTGCATTCGCAGACAGGGCGCTGATTGGCTGGCAAAGCATCCGCGCGCAGCAGGCGCTTCAAATGAGCCAATCGGATTCATTGGTTACCAAACAAACAATGAAGCCGTCTGAGGGACATATTTCCTGCAAAAGTTTTCTTGACCACACTTTTCGCACACACAACACTTTTGAAATTCGTAGTACGGGTCTTGATGACTTTTGTCAAACTGACGAGACCGAGGTGTCTCTTGCCGAGCGAAACTGGAAGGAAAACTATCTTCGTCCAGCACTGGTGTTCGTCAGCAGCAGACAACCCAAAACTGGTGGCCATTCATTTTTTCGATCTACACATTTCAATACGAGCAGAAATTTTGAAGTTGAAAGCTTTATTTTCAAAAAGTGTCGGGAAAAAAATGTCCGAAAACAACAGTATGCTACAGACTGACACTTAGTCCGCTGAAACGAAATACATAATCAAGCGAACTGCGACAGTTAGTATACCGTGGTTGTTGCAGCGACCGATGTATTTTTACGAAAATAAAGAAAAGTGCAGAAACGGCCGTTAGCGCGCCTGGAAGCGAGCCGCCTGAACTCAATTATGCGGCAATATCATTCTTGTCGCGCCTTGCTTTTCACAAAAATATTCACGAAACCGCGCCAAATAATAACAAGCTAATTTTGCAGAGTCCAAAATGCGGGACCAGCCCCAGTATTATGCACATGAAAAAACGCATTTTCTATTGCACCAATTCCGCTATGCGTACGTTGATTTTTTGTTGCGTTTTGCGTTGCGCGCGCACAAAATTTGTGCGGTATTGAAATTTTTTTCTGACGCCGAGATCGCAGGTTGG
Organism: Theristus sp. LFF4_11; assembly: GCA_030248135.1. Lineage (NCBI taxonomy): Eukaryota > Metazoa > Nematoda > Chromadorea > Monhysterida > Xyalidae > Theristus > Theristus sp. LFF4_11. Next base: position 3,284 of record JASANC010001931.1, read on the forward strand.
AAATGCTACAATGTATTTCTTTCGTACGCTTCGCACTTAGCTGGGACTCACAGAACAAACGCCTCAATGACGACAATAGAATTACAAAAAAAGGTTTTTATCGAGATAAGTTCAGCAAATTAATTTCAAGTTACGCTTTTGGCAAAGTCATCTTGTATATTTTTAAAAAATTCCATGAACTGCGACTGATTTTCAAAGATTACAAGCATTTCATGAGCTAGGATTCGATTAAAGCTATTCACTATAGGAGATTGTGAGTGAATGAGAATTGAGAACCGAGAAATGAGGCCCAGAGAACTGACTCGTTAAAATCTACAAAATCTTCAGTAAGCCGTCACAAGCACGGTTCATAAAACCAAAAAATGAGCGCTCAAAACGCATGATTTTTTTGTGGGCTTGCCGACTTTTTTATAGTATACAAAACCAAAATTTTGCTCTTTTCGGCTGTGAATTGAACACTAATCTGTGATGTGCAACGATTGAATAGATTACAACTCAAAACCAATTTTTTTCTTTTTCCATTGGTTACAGAAAAAATGTGCAAATACTGTGCAGCAAAGTTTTTCAATAACGAAGAAGAAGAATTTTGAAAACGCAATCGTTTAACAGAAGAAGCCGACATTTTTTTAATGCCAATCTAATTTGACCATAAGAATGCATGTACACGTGTTTCCATCCAATCATAACATACCGGTTTCAAACAAGAAACAAAAAATGTATACTTGTAGTCTAACTAAAGCAAACCAAACAAACTATCATTCAGAGCCCATAAAAGCCAAACACATTATTTGGCACAGAGAAAGTTGCAAATGTGTGTTTGTGCGCCAATAAAACGCAATTTTCACGCTTCTGAAAAAGGAAAAGACACGGGGCATGGACAGGAACTACAAAAACGTGCTGAACCGCAGTGTTGATGTGTCGCCGACATGGTGAGATTGGTACATGATGATGAGTTACAATACACGTAATATGGTAACCACATGGGTCTCGACACGAAGTTTATACTCAACTGCAAACTCAAAAAGCCGTGTTACTGTGGATGGCAGATTACGGTAGATACATACATACTGTATTTGTACAAGTTTTCTCGTTTGACATTAGATGCGCGTCTTTTTCATGCGGCTGAACCGAAATTCATGATCAAATGAATGAAAATTCTCCAGCCAAAGTTTGACGTAACATTGTGCACAAATGAATATTAAATATAACACAAAATGCAACACAATATGATAAACGATGCATGGAGCAAAACTTAGTGATAACGGCTTTTGCCTATTCATGCGAAAGCTATTGGCTTTTTTATTTCGAGAAAACTAATGCGATCATATAATTGGCCCCGATTCAATCGGCAGTTAATCAGCGCATATAATGTATGCTGATCAAAACTAGAATCAAAGAGCATAAACTGAACCTTATGAGTACAGCATGAGTTCATGACCATCTGAAGCGCTGTGCAAACCCGCCAAACTGAACAACACTTCTGACGCTAGCTTTTTGTTCCATACCGCTCATAATGAAACATAAAATATTTACACGCACTATTACCAGCAATAACAGGGAAGATGATTTATCTGCTTATGCGAAAATGATGTGAAAATACATGGACTCCACAAAACGGGCTAATTTTCCTGAACCATGCGCGGCGCAGACAGACAGTCACGGGAAAAGTTCTGGGCTCATGCTTTTCAAGAGTCAAACTGTGTGGGAACGAATTTTGCGTGAAACTTTACTTGGTTATCTGGCTAGTGGCTACATAACCGAATTGAGCGCATGCCAGTCAAAACAGACATGTGGACCAAGTCAACCAATGGTCTAAGAGAACAATATATTGAATTCCGTAGACAAAGACATTTCGAAAAACATTTTGCGTCATTGTGGAATTTTGATTTCTGATACGAATGTGCGCCCTGACGAGAGATAACCAATTTGACATCAAAAAGTCGACGTCTACTGACCGAGGAATAGCATGAGAGGCGCCAATTTTCTCATGTGAAAACTTTTACGCGCGCCCAGAAACACGATACGGCTGATCTGATATCATTTGTGGCTCACTGTATGTCAATCCATAACAGAAATGGTTGTTGTGAAAAGTACTATCTAGATATATTTCCCCGCGCATTTACATCACATGTACGGTATGACCGGTTAAACATGGCAGCTTTTTGGATTAATTTTTTTTTTTTTTTTTACCTACTATTTGGTCAGACAACAAAACATACTGAAAATGGTGCGCTTTTTATTGTCTTTACTCGCTTCATGTGAAATCCGTTTTGCGACGCACTGTACCGGTGACATGTTTTTGACGAATGAAACTGATGAATGAATTTTCGAACCGAAAAACACACCAAACAAGCCGAAATACGAATTATTCGACCACATCACATTGGGACTGCACCGAACAATATGCAGCCGATTTAGCTGGTTCTACTTGCATGTCTGTTTCAACAAAATAGACAGCTCTCCGACTTGCCACGTGCAACCCCGGACATGAACACCGTATACTGAATGAACACTGAATAAAAACAGTGATGTAAAAACCTCTGAACCAAAAAAACCAATCCATCGCTGCTGAAAACAACAACAAAAACAGCTGAGCTCAGCTATGGAGAGCCATCACACACACATGGCAGAGGCCAGAGCGAAGCAAGAGAAAAGTCAATTAGCACACCGGGAAAACAGCAACCGCAGTGTTGCAAAAAATTTCTGCTTCGTGCCAGAGCGAAAAAAATTGAACTGACACATGACGGGAACAAAGCGAAAAATTTCATGCACTCCCACGCTTTTTTTGTTTCAAGTTGGTTGTTTCTCTGGAACTGTTTAACGCAACATTGCAGCTTCCTGCCACAGCGGTTGTGGGCTGAGGGATGTTGAACATATTGAATTTTCAATTCAGTAACACTGCCCGTTGCAAGGTTGTTCTGGGAGAGGTGTATAGTTCACGCAAACCTTTTTTCGTGTGTATTCAAGTGCAGGTTTAGCCAATGTATATTTTCTTGTATTGAAGGCTCCTTGTATTCAAGGCCTAGCTAACGCACTAAAGCACGCTTCAGTCCTTGTATTCAAGGCTTAGCTAGCTGGCCCTAAATAGACACTACTTCATATTCAAGGCTTCACTAACTAGCAGCATTGCTTCCATCTTTTTAACACCAATAATTACCGCTGAAATCGCCAGCCTTCTACAGCGTGTATTCAGGGCTTAGCATAAGTACAATGTAGACCTCAAAAGACCGCGACGTTCGGGTTTGTCCGAACGAGCGCACACCACAGAAGACCCACTTTCATGTGCGTGAACAGTGTTTTCCGCTGACATAATTTTTCCTTCATGCCAACCTACACACATATAAGTCGTTGAACGAACTGAATCTTGTGATCTTTTAAATTGACGTTTTCCGCGTTCCGTTTTTACCAAGCCAGACATACACATCTATGCTTCCATGCTTTGCGCAGACATTTTTTCGTGATACATCGTGCATAAAAATGTAAATGTTTCGAAAAAAACGTACATACATTACGGCTGAGTGACGCGCCTCGGCAGCAGTGCTGTCGCATGTTTTTCGTTTTCATACGGCGGATATAGAGCTCAAGAAAGGTGAGAAAATGAGACAAAGCGCGAATTCAAAATTTTCTAGAAAGAAACACAAGTATGTACATTACGCAATTCCGACATATACAGTGTGAATGCACCATATTGATTTATGTCACAAAACGCACGGTTTTTGGTTTCGGTCTCCGCGCGGGCGGAAAAAGTAACGAAAAATTGAAACAGTTTTCAAATCGGAGTAAAATAGTGAACAAGATTGTGTCGCGCACGGGGGATCCATAAGACACACGGTGTGTGTGTGTGGTACTCTCTGTGGACCACGTGCAGTTATTTATGGCATGCGCCAAAAAAACATTGTCAAGAAATATTTCAACTTTGACAGCTGTCGTATGAATTTATCAGTTTATTGGTTGTGCAGTTTTGTTTCGGGTATATCTGATTTCGAAAACAAGCTCGAGAGACCGTCTCTACAGTCGAACTCAATAAAATGTGGAATCAGCTGATTGGTCGGCCGAGGGGAGGCTGCTCACACTCCGCACCCTTCTTTTTTCGTGGATCTGGATTCTATTGAATCGTGTTTCTTTTGAATGAGTGTGAATTTCCAGCACCCTTTTCATGCTGAAAATAAACTCAAAGGGTTGGGAGAACTGCGAAATTCAATTTTTTTTATATTCAACAGCTCAAAATGCATTTTTTACTGACGACGACGACGACGACGTCGTCGCTTAATTTTTACGTGTGAACTGAAAGACAAAAGCCTGAAATGAGTGCGCTGTGTAGCCAGCTGAAGGGGGTTTCATTCCTAGCTGACCGATCGACATGCATCCGCAATTAAAAAAAATGCGTTCCGACTGCGCGGACGACGACGACACGACGACGACTTTGCTTTCATTTTTCATTTTCACCGATTTCAAGTTGTTTTTGGTAAGCTGCTGTGTTCATTTACTTGGTGCACGCAGCAAACCTTGCACAGCGCACTCCTTTCAGGCTTTTATTTTTTAGTCCACACGCAAAAATTAAGCGACGACGTCGTCGTCGTCATTAAACAAAAAATACATTTTGAGTTGAGCTGTGGAATAAAAATTTTCTAAATTTCGCGGTCTCTAACCTTTGAGTTTATTTTTAGCACAAAAAGGGTGCTGGAAATTCATAAAAACACGTTTCAATCAGCTGATTCCACATTTTAGTGAGTTCGACTGTATGTTGGGTTTGCATTGTTTTGTTCGTATCGTAAATATTATACTCGAATTTCAGTCAGTTGCAATCTGGAGGATCACCACGTAAATGAAAACACTGTTTTTCCGTTCAGAATCTTGCAACAGTGTTTTTCCATCACTTTCAATTCAGGCATAGTAGAAGTCAGATACGAACAGCATTTTCGTCGGGACATGGCCGGGCACGAACGTGCTCCACTGCATATTGTACAGTATGTTTGTTTAATCTGTCACCTCTTTCGCAGAACACACGAACAGGCGAAACTTTGAAAACAATCGTTTTTACTGCAAGTATTCAATCGCCCATTTGTGGCTAAATGTGTGTTATTCTTGCAGCTCTGATCCCGATCTTCCTTCGTTCGCAGCTCTGTACTTTGCGAGCAAAATGACAGGTTTAAACAAACATACACTGAATTGTATAATTGTATAACCGATCAAACCTCAACAAGCGCAGCAACTTCTTTTTATTCCAAGTTATATCAGTTCAAAGAGTTTCTTTGCATCGCATTGCGCACGTATATTGTATCAAAACCACATTGCAAACACAATCGTTCAATAAATGTAGATAAAATCATGTACAAACGTTTTTGTCACAACAAACGCAAATATACCAGCAGATCAAGAAGCACGAAAAACTGAATAATAATTCAAAATAAAGAAACAAAAACAACAGAGGGAATCGCAGTGGAATACCAAATCGAAATCAATGCGAAACGTGTTTTTTCTAGGTGCCAATTTTTGTGCGTTTGAGGGGTTTTGGAGAGCCCAAAAGGAAAATTGGGTAGAAATTGGGTGACCAGTGAAAACCAAAACCTATATTGGTTTATCATTGTGATTTTTCATCAGTTCCAAAAAATCCTTAAAAATATCATCTTTGGGGAGATCAAATTTTAAAAGCTGTACGAATTTTAAATTCTTGCAGGAAAATTTGTTCCGAAAACCATTATTGAAGCTCACAATTTCGAGACAAAACCACAGAACAAATATAACTGGGGTGAATCCAAGAAAATGTGCAAGGAATGCAGTGCGAAATGCAGAAAAACCAAAGCCAGTTTGTCTTCGTGCAAAAGTAAATGACAGAAAACTGTTAAAAAGTAATAAAAGTAATAAATCTATATTTTTGAGTAGATTTTCAAGTTAGAATCACTGTTGTACAGAACACAACCAGCAAAAAACGTTTGTGTAAAATATGGTAAATTATTCCGAAAATAATGCCAATTATTTGCGAAGCAACATAAACAGAATCGAAAGTTCTGAATGAAACGACCAAAATTCTCAGCTTCAGTAACGCCTGTTTAATTGAACGTGTCACACGATGGTATTGGTTACTCACAAGCACACAACGTTTTAGTTCGCTTGATCACTTTGATAGGTCCCAATAAACACACGCTACCAACGTTGCGTGGTCTAGTCAGCAAGCAATGCAAGAATTTTCCCGAAGTTCAACGGCTTTTTCCGAAACAGAAAACATTATAAATTAACCACAGCGCTTTTTTCGACCAAACTAGAGAAACATGGACCACAAAGATGAAGCAGTGAGTGCATGATGAATTATGAACAAGTGCTGTGTTTATTCGAAGTGGCATTTCAAAGTGCTACTTTCAAATCAGGCCGTGACCTTCTAACTGCATCCAGAAATTTAAAAAATGCACGTCATCGGTGGTTAAAAGAAACAGAACATGATTGTCGTACTTATCCATTACCATGAAACAAAAGCATTTCTCAAATTTTGAGACAAAACTCTATGTCCAATAAGGTAATAAAGAACTATACCAAGAGGCAGCCAGAGATAAAGCAAGGGAAAATATAGAAGTTTGAGACGAAAAAAAGAACAAATCCATCCAGCTAAATGTATAATCGATTTGAAGCTGTCGGTCATAACTGATAAACTGAACGAAAACCCTCATCATTAAACAGGGTGGATAGCAATACACTTCATTCATAACGGCACTCAAAAAAGCACACACCCAAAAATGCACAAAGCAGAATTTAGACGAAAACAACTTCAAAATGAAAATACACAAATGAATTATTTCAAAACTCAGCAAAAAAAACTTTTGTCACATGAGCATTTTTCTTCATGCACACATCAGAGCACAAGAAAGTGGAAAACGCAAAAAGCTAAAAAATCACTGAATAGTTGGCCTAGCTATGAAGCATACACAAATATAAATTGCAAAAAACAACTGCCCACAAAACGAAAGTCCAAAATAAAACGAGAAAAAAGAGATACACAAAAAATTATTGGTGAAAAAAAAATTCGACACGGAAAAACCACACGCATGAATATCGACAGTCGAAAATTGGCGCAAATAAAAAAACAACTTCGAAAGTTACACTCAGTCTACCTGCTTGTTTAACGTTGCAAGTTTGAAATGCAGCACGCTGATTGGCTGCACATCAAACTGGTTTTGATCACATCAGCGCGCAAAACTCAAAAGCCGCCAATCAGCAAGCAGCGGATGTGATCGGGCAGTAAACAAGCTGAATTATAATGACACAAAATGAAAGAAGAAAAAACAATAACCAAATGGAATTATTATTGGTAGTTGAGTTTGCGTTTTCAGCGGGGTGACGGACGGCTTGGTTGAAAATGATTGATTTAAATAATAATAATAAAATCGAAATCAAACTTCGCCACTGGTTGATTGACCATCAAAAAATCACGAAAAAAAACACCGATTCATCAACGTTTTCTATCGTTTCGCCGAATTGTTCAGTTTGCTTTCATTAGCCGCCTTTGTGGCGGCCTTCCAAAACGAGTCCTTGATTGTGAAACCGTCGATTGTGGTCGCCAGATGCCTCATGCCCGGCACTTCCTCGAAACGCTTGCCGCCCGAATCGTACCTGATTTTGTTATTTTTTTTGATTGGAACACACTTTCTTTAAACATCAAAAAATCTGATGAAAACAGTCGTCTCGATTTAGTCGGAGTCACAACTGCGCAGTCTCACAACAAAATTCCTGATTTCATCATTCCTCGGTTCAGTGGTGTGTGCCGTTTACGAAACAGCCCCCCCAAACGAGCCGCACTCACTTGAACATGCCGTTCATCATGTCCTCCGTGCAGATCTTCGGTCCGTTGCCGGTGACCTTGTGCACCTGGTTGCTCTCCTCGTCCCACGTGTACATCGCCCTGTACTGCGTCTTGCGGTCGCGGAACAACAACAGGAAATGCTTGCTGTCCGTTTTCGCCATGTCCTGCAAATGCAACAGAGGCTGAAAAAACAGTTTCGCTGGGCGTGTGGAAGAGTGAACGTGAATTTAGGCGACGTTTTCACGCGAGGCTGAGACGGGTGAAAAAGTGCGACTGGATTGGTTGGTTGACGGTCAACTCGTGATGATGCACTGCAGAATAAAACTGACTGACTGGACTATGATGGATGGTGCGTGCAGCACAGCCAATCAGCGACTTGCACACGATACCGAGACAGACTGTGCACACTGAAACACAACTCACACCAAGCACTTTGTTCTTCGTCTGCTCGTGCACGGCCAACGGAAAGACGGTGTACTGTAGCGCGTTGATAATGATGTTGCGGTTGGAGTTGCGGCGGGGCTTCACGAACGGCTTCACCACTGCACGAAAGCGACAAAAACTTGTTTTTGGTGTCATCACTCGTGCTTCGTGCGTGATCGGTGTTTGAAAATGCCACGCAAACAGGAAAACCTGCGACTCTGCGACGAAACAAGGCAGAATACCAACAAATTTTCACATTTCCCGGCGAAAAAAACACCCTTATGAAACACACGGTTGCATTGCTGAACTGTCACCTGATTGGTAGCCCTTTTTGCATTTATTGTAATAAACTGATTGGCGATCATGTCAGTGCGAGACGGAATATCGACTATACTCAGACGAGACGTCGTTCTCCTTCGGATACGCGATGATCAGCGATTGAGGAAAACAAACAAAACCAAAAATCCAGAAAAAAAAACAAATCAAAAACCATCGCCGACCGGGCTCCGCAGTCGACGCGACCTGCACGCGCGGCCGCCCCAGCTGATCGAGTCGATCGGCCGACAAGCCCGGCTTCACGTTCGCCGAACTGAGATTCGCGTTCGAAGCGCCGGACGCCTTCGGACGGACGGACTTCATCGAGCCGGAGTAGACGATCTGCGACTTTGGTCGATCCGGCGGCTGGCTGGCGGCCCGCGCGGCCGCTGCCGCGGTCGCCGACCCGCTCGCTGCCCGCTTCGGTGACCGCGGTGTCGTCGACGACATCGAGGGTGAACTCGTCGTGCCGTCCAGCGAGTTCTCGACGGCGGACTGCTCGGCCTTACGGCGCTCGTACTGCTCGCGGATGCGTTGCCTGGTGCATTTTTCGGTTTTATCGGTTTTTTTTCCTTCGTCTTTTTATTCATACACTCGCGTTCTTACAAACGTGTCTATGTGCGGCACATCACGTCACGTCAGGTCAGGTCAGGTCTCGTGTTATTGCATACTACCGTCCATTGAGACGTGCCTTGATTTGACGTACGTCGACGTACCTCGGCATTCGTCAGTATAACCAGCACCAACCTCCTGATCTCCGCCTCCATCTTTTTCGCCTCGGCCAGTTCCTGTTTCTTCGCCTGCAGCTCTCTCCGTCGGGCGTCTTTCGCGTCTAATTGCGCCTTTTTCTCGTCCAGCTGCTCGCGTCTGCGCATCGCGTTCGCCAGTAGTTGCTCGCGTTTTTGTTCCATTTCGAGTGTCTGAGTGAACGGAACAGAATTCAAACTGATGAATCGTGTTGGTTTTCACCCGACACCGATTTTCAAAATCAACGCAACCGTTCCAAAATCTGACAAAATTCAAAGTATACATACCAACACAGCTATTCCAAATCTCACGCACCCCCCCCCCCCGAAAGCTCGCTCGGCTCGACCCACCCTCGCATCGGCGTTCTTCCCACCGACGACGAACTCCGCTGCGGTTGGCGTTGGCGTCGTCGACGTCGGCTGCTTCGCGTCCGCCTTTCTCGCCGTCTCCGGCGGCTCCACCGATTTCGCCTTCTGAATGCCGGCCGGGTGCTGTTGCAACAGTGAGAGCCTGCTGAGCGACGCCATTTGATCTGCCTCATCGTAGGAGGTGTGCTGGCCGACACTGGTCAGATGGTGTTGACTGCGGGACAGCGCTGCCGAGGCGCTCGACTGAGTCGGCGACGCGTGCGGCTCTGCAAACCAGTTGTTTTTTTTTGTTTTTTTCTTTCTTTTTAAACGTCGTTTTTTCGCATATATGCGTGTCGAACTGTCGACAACGCCAATCCAAGTATATTTATTCGTTTTTTTTGTTCCACCTCGCTTGTGCAGTGATCGTATTTTGTGGTTTTGTGCCACTACAAGTCTGACATCGCACCAATGCTTGTAGCTCCGAATTTCCACCTGTGCGGTTCACGTTCTACCCGCGCCACACATCGAGATCAGCGGCAGATGCAGGGGCAAAGAGAACCCTGATCTGGCGGTTTTTATCGAAAAAAGTTCCAAAAAAAACATGAAATAACAAAAAACTCACCGATTTCATAGATCGCACTCGGCGGCCTCCGCGGGCTGCCGTGGTACGGAAGCGTCTGCGTTCGATTCTCGATCGAGTGCAGCGGCGCATGTTCACGCTGCTGCTGTTGCATTTCCTGAATGGTGATCCGTGATTACTGTAGTGTAAGTGAAGTGTGTGTGGTAACTGTGCGTATTTCGCGCAGGGACCACTGACTGGTGCTTTCCAGACTGTTCCAGTCAGTGTGTGACAGCAGCTTTTCGAAAGCCACCGACAAAGCTACGCTACACACTATGGAAACGTCCATTCATGCATTCGCGCACATTGTGAAGCTGCGCTGTTGTTTCGCTTTTGCATCATGAGTGCGCAGCGAACGTGACGCCGCGTGACGTGACGCTAGCGCTTAAAGCTCCATGAATGGCACTGAAGATCGGATACAGAAACTTTAGAGGAAAAAAACGGTACACCAACACCAGCGGAGCATTGTTTCAGTTTCAGACCCATTCACGCACTGAAGCGTACGGAAGCGAGGGCGCACAACTTTATGCGTGTGAAGCTGCGCTGTTTGTTGCTTCCCGAACGCTTAGCGGAAGTGAGGAGGCCGCGCGCGAAGTGACACTAGCGCTTCGTTCCATGAATGCGGCTTCACCTGTTGCCATCGCTCGCTGTCCCACGTTCTCCGCGGCGTTTTGCCAGTGCCCGCTCGATAGGTCATGCCCCAGTTGGTGAGATTGCGGTTCAACTCGAGGGCGGGGTCCAGGCGACTCGGCGGTTCTGAGGCATTGTGCAGGCGGAACGTTTGCGGCGGTGGTTGGCGGCCGCCCGTTTCGTGGTGATACGGCGAGTCCTGTGGGAATACGGAACGGGTTTGAATGTTGTTACTTGTATTACTGCAGTGAGGATAGAGTTTATCACGAGTTTCGAAATGATTTGTTGTTCATGTACGTTCGAACTCTAAATTATAGGCTATCAGCTGGTTGGTTGGGTGGTAAGCACGTATTATCTGTAGAGGAATTGCTGTGGAGGTGGAGTTTTCTGTCCTGCACCAACCAATCAGTTGACAGCCTATAATTTAAGCGTTCAACTGTATGAAGACGTCATCATGGTTGACGACGACAATTCGCGTTAGCGGCAATGAACAACCACCAAACTGACTGGATCTCTCCAAAGTTTTCTGAGCATTAATAGAGCAACAGAGCAGCACCTAAACCGCGAATACTAATCGACCAAGTTGCATGATGATTCTCGGCATTTCGGCCTGGCCAACATCAGATGCAGAAAAGGGGTGGCCTCATCAGTGATGTGCTCCCACCAACCAGCCAAACAAGAAAACATAAAAAAACACCCAGAAAAACTCACATGCATCTGCGAGGGAGAAACGGCCAACTGGAGTGCGGGCGAATATGGCGCATTCGCACTGCTCTGCGGTGGAATGCTGGTCAGTTGCTGAGCGGACATGGCAGTGGGGAGACCTGGACAGAAAGTGGAACACGTTTTACATTTGCAATAGCTTTCCTTAACGGTTTTCCAGCAGATGCAATCCAGTAAAATGCTCGCTCATGCAGTGTCAGTTGATCAATCAAAAAGATTATGTGCTTGGTTCGTGCTGATTTGAAAGTGAGAAAGACAATTTGTATTAGATTGTGAACGAAAAAATGGGTGAATGGCATGCCGCCTCCCTATAGTCAGTGACAGTGAGGAATTTCTGTTCTGACTAGTTTCGCATCGTCTATATGGTGTGATCATTTCGGTGCCGAAAAACTCAAAACCAATCTAAACAAACGTTAAGAAATCAGAGACGAAAACAAAAACATGAAAACAGCACAGATTAAATCTAAACAGAAACAATTCAAGTGCAGAGAACAGGATTGTCAAAGAGAGTGAGAAAAAATTCCCAGTGAAACAGCGTGGATTTTCACAATCCAAAAACATCATCAACGTAGTAAACTCACCACCATGACGAGTGAAATCACCAGAGTAATAAACTGAATTTAAAAAACGGAGAAAATAGAAACAATACCAAATGAAAACACCAAAATACCACAGATTAAAACAAAGAAAATGCATTTATAACCACAGAACAAAATACCGGAGAAAAAACCAACTTTTTTATAAACACGCTCATCGAATTTGAATTTAATTTTACGAGTTGCTCAACAGTATTTGCCAAAAAGAAATGCGACCTTTGCGAAATTCACTTAAAGTCCACCCACAAACTCCAGACACCACACACGCCACCAAAAGTATAAAAAACGCCAAAACTTCGCCAACCTTGCTGCTGCGCCGGCGTGAACGAGTCGTTCGACATGCGGTGCAAACTGAAACCAGGCTGGTGTTGCGGTGCGGCGGCGGCGGGCGGCGAGATCTGTGCGACCGCAAAATGACCCGTCGCGGTAGGTGCGGTCATCGACGGCGGTGGCGGTACACCGCCATAGACAGCGGGCTGCGACTGCGCGTGCATCAGCGGGCTCTGCGGGTACTCGTGGTGGTGCGGCGGGGCGTCCACATGCAGCGGCGGCGGTAATACGCCGGCGGGCTGTTGACCGCCGCCGCGGGCAAGCTGACCGTGCAGCTGTTGCTTCATCAAGTGACCGCTTTCGGCGTCCTCCTCGTGACGACGGTAGTAGTTGTCGCGGTCCATCGACAGTCGCTTCACGGCGCTGCTCAGTTGCTGCACCTGTTCGCTGAGATTCGAGATCAGTGACGGGTCGTATTGCGGGCTGTGCTGCTGACGCGGCGGGTCGTCGGAGGCGGACGAGTGGTGCGGTGCGGGGACGACGCGACCGTTCGGCAGACCGCCAGAGCCTGCAAATTGTTCTCCGTCACAAAGATTGTGGTTGTGGAGTAACAACACGTAAAAACAAACCTCTCAAAGCGGATATTCACTGAGTCACACACTGCTCAAACTGTCTCCAGCCCGCTTGCCAACAAATCAGCGAATTGAAATTTTGGAAAAAAACATGAAAACAAATAACTCACTGGTGGTCGATTTCGCAGGCGATGTTTTCGACGCCGACGGGCCCGTGGTATTTTTGCCCAACAGTGTGAAGAACGCATCTTTGCCCTGACGCTCACGCTCTTTCGCCAATTGAGCGTTCAAAGCGGCCCGCTGTGTCTCGTACTGACGTCGTTTCTCAGCCATTGCTAGTCTGAAATTGGACCAAAAAGGAAATTAGAGCGAACGTGAGACAAGAATCGTGAGGGCAGATTTCTCGCTTTCAACGGTACAAATAAAACAGAATATGTCGTACAACCGAAACAGAATATTTCGAAATCTACGGTGCAACCACGACCACGAATCAAGTGCCGAATTAGTTGTTCCAACTTCCAGCCATTCAAATCCAAGCACAATTTCAAACGCAGTCAGACCGCCAGCGTTACAGAACAAAATGGAAGAACTGCACGACAGTGAAGGGGTAGAGGCGAGCCAAAACGGTCCATTTAAAAAAAACGAACAAACAGAAACATTATTAATAAAAGTAAAAATGAAATCAGAAAAACAAACGCCAACCGAATCGATGCGGTGCCGGGCATTGAGTCTGCCCGCGAATACGTCGCATCGGCGGGCGCGTGCCCGTCGTTCGCGGGCTCCAGCAGCAGCCCGTCAGCAGCAGCGGTCGTCTGACTGTGAGCCGCATTCGAATTCAGGTCACCGAACGTCGTCGTCGTGCTTCGAACGAACGTGGCGTCGTTCAGTGAAGCCCGCTGCTGTGCACCGCCGTTACCGCCGCCGCCGCCGCCGTGACCGCGGTTCGGCATCTTGTACGTCTGATAGCGCAGTGAGTCGACGCTCCTTAAGGAAGAACAGCGCGTTTTACTTTTTTCGCATTCATTTTAATTACGCGTAATTTCTGCCTGGTCATATTTCGATGTGGTGACGCATTTTCGAAACGCAACGGACCGCTTTTTGTTGAAGCTTGCTGAAACACGCTTGCTGTGCGAAGCTGGAAACTTGCTTCAATAGGCTTATGACTGAAAAAGCTGGAGTGAGGGATTGCTGCGTTTTGAATGAATATGCGCATGCGCACCAACAGGGATGAAAGCAAAAGTACAAAAGAGCAAAAAAACGTACAAATTGAAATGTGGAAATTGAAGAGAAAATAGCCGTCTCTTCTGACCTCTTTGACCAATTGTAAAAAATGACAAAAACGCACCTTTGCGTCATTAAGGAATCGGCTGAATTCATCAACGACGGCGCAACGTCTGTAGAAAAAAATTTTTTCAGGAATTTTTTTATCAAAATAAAAATCACCAAACATCGAAAATTCATCTGAGCTGCTTTGTTTCATGCCAGGACCACTCTGGAGTGCATTTTTTTAAAAAACTGCGTGTGAGAAAAACATTCGACAAACAAAACCAATAGCCTCCAACAATACTAATGAAAAATCCCAAAAAAACCAATGCCATTCCCACTCAC
>JASANC010001932.1:0-21189 GCA_030248135.1 Theristus sp. LFF4_11
CATTAGTTTGATTTTGACCCCGTGTAGCAGCACTTCAGTACTAGGCCCCCCCACTCTTAGGTGCAACCGATGTTAAGTCTCACTCAATACAGTTTGAGATGTAAACGAGCAAAATAAAAAAGCAATAAAATTCACTGTTAATCCGATGCATGATGGTACTCCGTTTTGTCTTTCGTCCTGCTGTTTGCTGCATATACTGATTTCACACTGAAAGTTCAAGTCTGTGCGGTCGGCGAACTTGAAAGCATGCGTCTCCACCCATGCCGATTGAAGATGGGGCTCGTAAGTTAAATACGACATCACATACTGATCGACTGGACAACTGAATTGAAAAAACAAGAGTTGCGTGCAAAATGTAAACCTCGGCAAAACCTAAAACTTTAAATGAAATACTAAATATACGAAAACGGGCACTAACCCATCAATGTCAAGCGCTTGCACCCTACCACCAGCCCCTCCATTGATATAACAATTTCGAACAAGTATGCCGTTTTTTCCATCTAACTCATACGTCCAAACGTGATACAACTTTTCTCCGATGGTCGTATACCGAACCAGTGGGCCATCCCGGCTATCTTTACGAATGGTATAATCGCATTCAGGTGCTACTGTTTCTGATAAAGATTCTGTCGTCATCATGCTGCAATAATTTACAACAAGTTACATATAAAATTTAATTTATTTAGTGCTCAGAAATTTGTTTTGGAATTTAATTTTATTCATTCGATCTCACCTGTCTTTTCCATTGTCTTATGTTTTAATCTTGATCATGCATTCACTTTTTTGACTTAAAAGCGAACGAAACCTGGCCTTAAAGCGAATTAACATAAGCAGTTATTAATAAATTATACAACATAAATTTGGATATTTTGTTTTCTAACACGTACAGTCAGGCAGCACAATTTTCTGACATTTTTTGTTGGAAGTCAGCACAGTTTTCTGATAAAATCTTCATTTTGTTTTCTTTGAATCTGTTCTTAAATTCTGACTGCGGTCGACAAAAAATAAAATGAATATTAAGCGCGCATCAGTGGATTATCGTTCAGTTGGTATGATTAGTAAAAGTACAAACAAGTACAAACAGTAAAAGAAATGTGTTAATTCTCCTGCACTCCAGTCGTTAAAAATGCAAAAGCAGTAATGACAATAGCTTTTGATGATAATTATTTATCGGAAGCAGTTGATGAGTTGTGCGTACTGTCAGCACCAATACCAATCGAGTTTCAGTATGCGGTCCGTTGCCATGGGACCACTCGGAATCACGTGCAGTGGTGTTACAATGATATGGAAACCGCACACTAAAAGGGTTTGTGTCCAATAATATGGCAAGTGGACATAAGCCACAACAAGCGACAGTTGCCACACAATGAGAGGCTCCGGTTTGTTGTCGCAACCGTGCCGTGTTTGAGTCTGACACGCATACCGAGTCTGCCAAATTTGGCATGTTGTTTATTTGTTCGCTTCTTGTTACTATTTTGTGCTAACCGTCTAAAACAATACTTATCATACTAGCCGGCGGTAAAGTTGAATCCTTGCTTCCCACCCAGATAAATTGCTTCTCACATAAAAATTAAATCAAACCAAACTCAACAGTCATGTCGTCAATGCCGTCAAAAGCACAACAGAAAGGGGTATGCACTTTTTCATTCAACGTGGTAGTATTTGGAACAACATCCCAAAAAGTATTTCAGCGCGAAGTGATCTCTATTCACGTCGGTCAGGCGGGTGTGCAGATTGGCAACGCCTGTTGGGAGTTGTACTGCTTGGAGCACGGCATTCAGCCAGATGGGCAGATGCCAAGTGACGACAGCGTTGGCATCGAGGACGACTCGTTCAATACGTTCTTCGCTGAAACGTCATCTGGAAAACACGTGCCTCGTGCGATCTTTGTCGATCTGGAACCAATTCCTGTTGGTAAGTGCTGCACTGCGTTGTTGCTAGAATCGCTATCGCAACTGATTCTTTCCAATTAAACAATAAAAGCTGAATTTATAAAAACGACCGTTACTAATAACAAACTTTTTAAACTCCATCCGCAGATGAAATCCGCACGGGTACATATCGACAACTGTTTCATCCGGAACAACTGTTGACTGGCAAAGAAGATGCCGCCAACTGTTATGCTCGCGGGCGCTACACGATTGGACGCGAACTGATTGACGTCAGTTTTTTTGTCTGGGGATCAATTTACAAATTAATTATTTTTCTCTCTTTCATCAGGTTTGCATGGATCGTATTCGTCGCATCACAGAGCCATGCCAGGGTTTACAAGGTTTTGTCGTGTTTCATTCGTTTGGCGGCGGTACAGGCAGCGGCTTTACTTCGTTGCTAATGGAGCGCCTGTCAGTCGATTATGGTAAAAAGGCAAAACTGGAGTTTGTCATCTATCCGGCTCCACAGGTGGGATGTTTCAAGAAAATACGCATTGTGATTCATACGTTCAGTGCCATAATGCATGTAAATTTATTTAGGTGTCTACGGCGGTCGTCGAACCGTACAATTCAATTCTGATGACACACACAACGTTGGAACATTCGGATGTGTCGTTCATGGTTGACAACGAAGCGATCTACGACATCTGTCGTCGCAACCTCGACCTGCCCAGACCGACCTATACAAATCTGAATCGAATCATTGCGCAAATCGTTTCTTCGATCACTGCTTCGTTGCGTTTTGATGGCGCTCTAAACGTTGATCTTACTGAATTCCAAACGAATTTGGTTCCGTACCCGCGGATCCATTTTCCGCTGGCTACTTACGCACCGTTGCTGTCGGCTGAACGCGCGTATCATGAGCAGATAAAGTTTGTGGATTGCTCTCGTTTTGGCTTTCAGTGTGATGACACTCGTTAGAAACTTTTTTATTATCTATCTTCAGCATCAATGACATTACGCACAGTTGTTTCGAGCCTGGCAATCAAATGGTGAAGTGTGATCCGCGCCACGGAAAATACATGGTTACCAACTTGCATATTTTTGTGAACAATGTAAATGGGTTATTTCAAAACAACTTTTGTTTTGTTCATCACTGCTTCACTTATTTTTAGGCAGTTTGTTTGCTGTATCGTGGCGATATTGTACCTAAAGATGTGAACGCTGCTATCGCCGCTGTGAAGACCAAGCGCACCATCCAATTTGTTGACTGGTGCCCGACTGGTTTTAAAATTGGGATAAACTATCAACCGCCGACCGTGGTTCCAGGTTCGACGTTTTTTATATTTTGTAATTGTATTGGCGATGAGCTTTATACACAATTCAGGTGGCGACTTGGCGAAAGTGTCGCGCGCGGTCTGCATGTTGTCCAATACAACGGCTGTCGCCGAGGCGTGGGCTCGCCTTGATCACAAGTTTGATCTGATGTACTCCAAACGCGCTTTTGTTCATTGGTATGTCGGTGAAGGTAAGTAAAGGGTTATATTTTGGCAAATGAAATTATTATTAAGGACTTTTCTACGTTTCTACTTTCTTTTGATTCATTGTCTTAAAATGTTTCCTTAAGGCATGGAAGAAGGCGAGTTCGCCGAAGCGCGCGAGGACATGGCCGCTCTCGAGAAGGACTACGAAGAAATCGGGCTCGACTTTGACAGCGACGAGGATGCTTCAGGCTACGGATCGGGCTACGGATCGCGGCAGTCGACGCGAGCGTCCGAGTCACGTGGTACAACTGGAACGCGTAGTCGACGTCGCAACGACACACGTGGCAGCACGCGCGCAAGTGACTCGCGCTACTCGCGCGACTCACGTGGTCAGACAAGCGAATACACGGGCACCCGAGGTAGTTATCGCTGAAGAGTTGGTGAACAGGAGAAAGAAGAAACACGTATTATCTATCAACATGTATGTGTGGTTGTGCTAAATGGATTTTTTAAAACTTCTGTCCTTTGTTCTTAGCAACTGACAGATTATCGGCGCATTTTTTACT
The DNA here is from genome assembly GCA_030248135.1 of Theristus sp. LFF4_11. Lineage (NCBI taxonomy): Eukaryota > Metazoa > Nematoda > Chromadorea > Monhysterida > Xyalidae > Theristus > Theristus sp. LFF4_11. The sequence continues at coordinate 3,922 of JASANC010001932.1, forward strand.
GTTTTTACAATAAAATTTGTTATTTTATAGAGATCAGGTTGTAACTGTTTTTATGTGTTTGTGTTTTTTGTTTTTTGTATCAATCATATCAACACGCTATCACTTAAAGTTTTTCTCATTATCAATTTTTAATTCATCAGGTAACAAATCTACTACTACTAAATTTACAAAGTGTCTGTGCGTGTGTGGCACTTTTTTGCAATTTGAATTGGCGCCCATTTTTGCTATTTAAGAAAACTCCATCACAATTTCCTTAACCTATTTTTTTATTAATACCAGTTGAGATTGTTTTCTCAAAACGTCACTCTTCATAGCTGCAGTCATCATGATACTCTTTGGTCAACAGAGACAGTTCAGCGCAGCATAGGTTTATGGAAGCGTGGCTGATCAAAACTTGATGATCGACTGGGAAAGATGTAACAAAACCGTCTTTGAAAAAAGTTTGAACTTTTTTGTTTTTAAAAATCGGGTTGCAAAACGCACATCGACATCGGCATTGCAAGTTGCACTTTGGGTTCAAAACATGAAATTGATACTCCATGTTTCATTTTCAAATTGATACTCCGTGGTTATGAGCGATAATTTCAACGTAACGCACGATGGGCAACTGGCAATTTTTGCTGCTCAAAACTTGACGAGCGACTGCGAAAGATGTAACAAAACTGTCTCTGAAAAAAGTTAGTTTTTTAATTGGGTCGAAATGGTATTTACCATTCATTTTCACTTTGCAACATGTTTGGGTCATGTTGGGGTGAACGGGTAAAAAGAACCAAAACTGCAAAACGAAGTTATAAACGTCACTTTTTTGTTTCTTCTATGCATGTTCACTTTACAAAAAAGGCTTGGCTTATGTTAGGGTCACCGGGTAAAAGAAGCATTAGCTTTTTAAAACGGCGTGCGTTAGATCGCGGCCCATTAGATCGCGGCCGAAGCATCGCGGCCGAAGTATCGCGGCCTGAAAGATCGCGGCCTGGACGATCGCGGCCTGAACGATCGCGGCCTGGACGATCGCGGCCTGGGACGATCGCGGCCTGGGATGATCGCGGCCTGGGACGATCGCGGCCTGGGATGATCGCGGCCTGGGACGATCGCGGCCTGGGATGATCGCGGCCTGGGATGATCGCGGCCTGGGACGATCGCGGCCTGGCTTAGGCTTAGGCTTAGTTTTTAGCACGCTCTGTTTTTAGCAGAGCAGCACCCATGCAATTTTTGTTTTATTTAATAATAAGCACGCAGATCAAGAAAATTAAATGCGCTGCAAATTCCATTTTCAGATTTATTGCCAAAACAAATTACGTCGCCAAGCTATGGCGTGAAGATTGAAATGACCCATCATTCTCATTCATTCCTGCCTTGCCAGGTACCTTCGGTTCGTCTCTACAGGGTGTTTCAGAAGTAGTGGGTAGGTGTTTGACGCGTTATTTCTCGAGTTGTGCTGAACCCTATTGAATGAAATATTGTTCAGGAAGGTTCAACTAAGATTTGTGCTAAATTTCAAAGAAATTTATTCACCTGCGCACGAATGACAGAGCAAAACAAAAGTTTCAAAAATGGACCAGAAAATACCAGATCACGCGATACCACCGGTCAACAAAGGATAGCATTCAAAAGAAAACTTCGAAATGTGTATGGCGATAACAGCAAACATCAACAACAACGGCAACAGTGTCAACTCAATCAAATTGCTCAAAGTGAGCCTCAATGCATCGCTTGCACCTATCCGTCACAGCCAAAACCGCCTTCTTTAGCATAAAAAATGTCTACCACGTTCCAAAAACCGGCAAATATAAAAAAACTACAACAAACAAATCGGATTAAAAAAGATCTCGTATTCATTCATGCAACACGATTCGGCCGCATACAAGGTAATGTTTAACCCGGTGCCAAACCCCCAGTTGCGTGCTGAAATCAATGTTTTTTTTGTGTTTTGCTATGTCATTCGCGGGCAGGTTAATGAATTTTTCTTAAATTTTGCACAAATCTAAGGTGAACTTTCTTGATCAACTGACTAAAATTTCATTCAATATGGGTTAACAGAAGTCGAGAAATAACGCGTCAAACACCTACCCACTACTTCTGAAACACCCTGTAGTCATTCACATGTCACTCGGGTTGAGTCACTCACACGTAGAATTGTTAAACAAAAATTGAAATTTAAAAAAAATTAAATAAAAAACAAAAATGTCGATTTAAAAAATCGAAAGATTTTTCTCCAATACACTCTGAAAACCTCATTTTTGGCACAATTTTTCAAAAGTTTAACAAATTGTTTTATGATATTACCTTGTAAACCGCCAGCAGTCGATTTTGGACCGTTTTACCAATTGATTTTAGGCTTGAACAACTTTTGTACAGAAGTTTTTGAGCGGCGCAAAGCTTGTCTTACCATTTCCGATGCAGATAAGGTGACAATTCAACTCACAATCTGAATTCTGAGCGTCCGAGCTGCACTGTTTGCAAGCGCTACAGCTGTACTTTGTCTGCTTGCTATTTCGTGTCGTGTGGCGTCGTCATCATAATTGATCGAATTTCAAGCCGGTAAGATTTCTTTCATTTGAACTGGGGATAATTAGTTGCGTTTTGAGGGTCAAAACACTAAAAGAGGCATGATGGTAACGGTTTGGAAAATGGGTACACTTGTAAATGAGGTCACCAAAACAAAATCTGATAAGTTCCGCCTTACAAGAGTCATTCGAAAGGCGCTTGCTCGTCAGATGTGATTCTTCGGACTCCCTGATTGATTTAGACCAACTTTGATTTTCATGTTTTTATATTTTTCTTTAAGAAAACAAAAATGACGATTTTTATTTTTTAACAACTCTATTTACATGGGTCACTCACATGGGAGATGATTGTCGTTGGGGGCGATATTGATAGCTGGAGCAAATTTTCCACATAGACAGCTGCAAATTTTTAAGATGGGAGGCGCGGGTGTGCATGTGACTTTGGGGGAGGGCGGTCAAAATGTTGAAATTAAATAGATAGATGGGTAACCCGTCAAACTTGCTACAAACAACAACCGAACATGAGCAACAAATAATATTAACAATAATTTAGTTTTAAAATAAATGCGAATAGCTTTGTTTGAGTAGCACAGTTTCATATACATACGCAATGCACGGTGACTGCCATATGTAAATTGCCAGTCTGATCTGGATATATGACAAGGTTATGAAAACGCCGCGATCGTCCCAGGCCGCGATCGTCCAGGCCGCGATCGTCCAGACCGCGATCGTCCCAGGCCGCGATCGTCCCAGGCCGCGATCGTCCCAGGCCGCGATCGTCCCGGGCCGCGATCGTCCCGGGCCGCGATCATCCCAGGCCGCGATCGTCCCAGGCCGCGATCGTCCCAGGCCGCGATCGTCCGGGCCGCGATCGTTCAGGCCGCGATCGTCCAGGCCGCGATCTTTCAGGCCGCGATGCTTCGGCCGCGATACTCCGGGCCGCGATCTCCTGGGCCGCGATAGTACATTTGCCTTTAAAACGGGTATTTTTTATGAAAAAACGTTGATTTTTATATTTTTTATTCAATCTTACTTAACTTACAAAAAGGCTTGACTTAGGTTAGGGTGAACGGGTAAAAATATCAAAATCATTAACTTCGCATTTTCACTTTGCAAAAAAGGCTTGGCTTAGGTAAACGGGTAAAAGAAGCATTAGCTTTTTAAATCGGGTAATTGTAAAAAACGTTAATTTTTATGTTTTTTATTCAATCTTACTTCACATACAAAAAGGCTTGACTTAGGTTAGGGTGAACGGGTAAAAATGGCAGAATCATAAACTTCGCATTTTCACTTTACAAAAAAGGCTTGGCTTAGGTAAACGGGTAAAAAAGCATTAGCTTTTTAAAACGGGTAAATTAAAAAACGTTAGTTTTTATATTTTTTTATTCAATTTTACTTCACTTACAAAAAGCCTTGCCTTCGGTTAGGGTAAACGGGTAAAAATAGCAAAATCATAAACTTCGCATTTTTTATTTATTTGAATACATTAAAAAATATTGTATTGTAGGCGACTTCAAGGCAGCACAAGGTAAATTTTCTTCAGGGTTATTATTCAGTAAACGTTACTGTTTTTTCTTTCTAAGTCAATGCCACTTCACCAAAAAGGCTTGGCATTGATTAAGCCACATACGCTCGGGTCATAGGCTAGTTTAATTTAAAAAATGTCAACATAAGTAGCTGCTTGATTTGGTCTTGGGCCACTAATTCTCACCATTACTATGTCAGTAATTGTTGTGAATAATTATGAGAAACTGGTTCAGATTATTTAATCAAGTTGTTTATGTTATTCTTATTGCATTTCCAAAAAAATGACATGACAAAATGTGCATTTAATTAACAATTCAGCTTTCGGTTCTTTTTCCAGTTCAATACGTATAACAGCAAAAGTAATTGCCATTTTGCTACTTAGCCACACAAAGGCAACTGAGCAGAAAGTACTAAACAAACGCCAAAACATCAGCCAACATAACGGATGCAGCTTCCTGTACGCGCGCGTGAAATGCCGCTAATTTGAAGCTATAGCCAATGGCAACCAGACTGGAAGAGTACGCATGTTCATGTATACCAACCAAGTAAAGCATGCAATGGCAATAATAGTGACTAATTTCTGACTGGAACACAGAAGTCCCGTCCCGCGTTATGCTCATCCAATATTTATTACTGCGCTTACGCATACGTATGTCTACTTTGCCTGGGCACAGCCCGACGTGTGGTCGCCACGCAACCACGGTCACCCGTGTAGGATGCGTCGTGCTTTGTTTTGGCAACCAGTGCTGCTTTTCTTTATCTTCTGAGCTCGAATTTTTTGGTATCTTTAGAGCACGCATGTGACTTTCTTTTTTGCTGTAAATTCATTGACATTATACTTGAGTTCTAGCTGAAATTGTATTTACAGACATAAACGCAACGCCAACTTAATGGTATAACCAAACCACTAACTGAAAAATGTCACATGCAATTTCGAAAGCACAAAACAAAGGAGTAAGTTTTTAAGTTTTATTGTTTTTTAAAGGGTTTGAGCAAATATCTAGATACATGATCTAGTTTTACAGTTTTTAATATTTGTTTAAAGAGCTAGCATGAGTATAAATCCGTCGTTTTCACATGCTGTAAGTTTGTCACGTCCGATGCTGCATGTTCAGAACTTCATGTTACTAATCTTCAAAAACTTTCTTTTCCTATTAGCCATAAAAATTTCAAAACAGCACTTGCAATATTCTTCCACTTTCGGTAAGGTCTCGGCCCATAAATGTGCATGTTGATGCGGCCACTGTGAATATTTTTTTCATATTGTCTTCTCGTCTTCTCCACAGTAAATTTCAGTTCACAAGTGACCTATCAAACGTGCAGTGGTTGTTGTGATGTCATCAACCTAACTTAAAAAAAATCAATCCGTGATTCTAGCGCGAGGTGATTTCCATTCACGTCGGCCAAGCTGGCGTGCAAATGGGGAACGCCTGTTGGGAGTTGTACTGCTTGGAGCACGGCATTCAGCCAGATGGGCAGATGCCAAGTGACGACAGCGTTGGCATCGAGGACGACTCGTTCAACACGTTCTTCGCTGAAACCTCATCTGGAAAACACGTGCCTCGTGCGATCTTTGTCGATCTGGAGCCAATTCCAATTGGTTCGCTGTCCATTTAGCCTGAAATATAACAACTCGATAAAGACTCGTATTCCTCGGCTATTGTTTGTTGTTGTTTTCTGATTGCCTTTTTTGAATTTGTGCAGACGAAATCCGCACGGGTACTTATCGGCAACTGTTTCACCCGGAGCAGCTACTTACCGGAAAAGAGGATGCCGCCAACTGTTATGCTCGTGGACGCTACACGATAGGACGCGAACTCATCGATGTTTGTTTTTCGCGGAGCCTTAGCGAAAAAAACTTTTATTTAACCTTTAAATGTGTTTTCACTCACTAGGTCTGCATGGATCGCATTCGTCGGATCACAGAGCCGTGCCAAGGCTTGCAAGGTTTTGTTGTTTTCCATTCGTTTGGCGGCGGTACCGGCAGCGGTTTCACGTCGTTACTGATGGAGCGTCTATCGATCGACTATGGAAAGAAAGCGAAACTTGAGTTTGCGATCTATCCGGCACCGCAGGTAAATTTTTTTAGAAGATCGTTCAACAGAGAAAACAATTTCATATTTATTGTTGACTTACGGGGGATTTGCATCGTGCAACAGATATCCACCGCGGTAGTCGAACCCTACAATTCAATTCTGATGACACACACAACGTTGGAGCATTCGGATGTGTCGTTCATGGTTGACAATGAGGCAATCTATGACATCTGTCGTCGCAACCTCGACCTGCCCAGACCGACCTATACAAATCTGAATCGAATTATAGCGCAAATCATTTCTTCGATCACGGCTTCGTTGCGTTTTGATGGCGCTCTGAACGTTGATCTTACTGAATTCCAAACGAATTTGGTTCCGTATCCCCGAATTCATTTTCCACTGGCTACATACGCACCATTGCTGTCGGCTGAACGAGCCTATCATGAACAAATAAAGTTTGTAAACTAAAATCGTATTTCAAACAAATGTTGCCTGCTGAGCTCAATGATGTTTCATCATAATTTTTAGCATCAACGACATCACTCACAGTTGCTTTGAGCCCGGAAATCAAATGGTGAAGTGCGACCCACGCCACGGAAAGTATATGGTTTGTTTATTTATCGTCAATTTTTTGGTTCTACCCATGAATTTTGTGAGTAAACTTTACTGCTACAGCACTTTCATAATTCAGGCGTGTTGTCTATTGTATCGTGGCGATATCGTGCCGAAAGATGTCAACGCGGCAATTGCTTCGGTTAAAACCAAGCGTACAATTCAATTTGTCGACTGGTGCCCGACCGGCTTCAAAGTTGGCATCAACTATCAGCCGCCAACTGTTGTCCCAGGTTTGTATCCTAACCAAACAATCCCTAAACCAATCAGTCAACAGATTTGTAATTATTGACCTTGTTCTTCAGGTGGTGACTTGGCCAAGGTGACACGAGCGGTCTGCATGCTGTCGAACACCACCGCGATCGCCGAAGCGTGGGCTCGCCTCGACCACAAATTCGACCTCATGTACCAGAAACGCGCGTTCGTCCATTGGTTCGTCGGCGAAGGTCAGTCAGTGATGCGCATTTGCGTGGAGGATGCTAGAATGCAACAAAAATCCCAACCACTCACTGAAATCATTTCAAATCTTGTCACACAACAGGCATGGAAGAGGGCGAGTTCAGCGAGGCGCGCGAGGATATGGCCGCGCTCGAGAAGGACTACGAGGAGATCAGTCTCGACTTTGACGAGGACGAGGACGGCTCCGGCTACTCCGGCTACGGCTCGCGCGCCAGCACGGGCGCGACCGAGTCGCGCGGACTGACGACGGGCACGCGTACGGGGCACAGTCGTCGAACGCGTACAACGCGCGGCGAGACGCGAGAGAGCACGCGCTACAGCACGACGCGCGGCAGTACGCGCGCATCCGAGTCGCGCGCGCAAACGAGCGAATACGGCGGATCGCGCGATAGCTACCGTTGATGGCGTGGAATGTGAAAAGTGACATCGTTGAAAAGATTGTGAAAGAAAAGCATCTATTTCTGATACACATACACGATGTGGTTGCTGTATCGTGAAACGATCGTACATGCATATTTGGTGTAACGTGTGAATTCCCGGGGAATACAAATACAATGTTCATGTATTTTCAAGCACACTACATTTACAAGCACGAGCAGTTTCCACATCTACAGTCTCTTTCCTTTTATTTTGATTTTATTTCATTATATACGTATCTAACTCAATATCTAACTCACTATATTGTAATTTAACTCACAAAATCTTGCTTTTTAACAAAAATTGTTCACGGTTTTCATTTTCAGAAAAACGCCATTTTATTTACTGGCCGGTGTTTTTGCTTCAGTTTGTAATGTTGCAACCTAAAATTTCACAAAATGTTCAAAAATTATTCATGCTTGCTTTTGTGCTTGATCAGTTTTCTTTCTTTTACTTTGTGCCTGTATTTTGTTTACATATCGGTTTTGACCTCATATCGGTTTTGACCTAATAATGTAATTGTAATCGAAACGAAAATCTCGTATTGCACCGGATTAACGGCATTTCTATTGTTTTGAAAAGCAAAACAAAGCACTTAAGAAGCGAAGCAATGCTGTAACAAAAATTCGCCGTTCTGTAGGCTTTACAGTGGAACACCTGCAGTTGAAGCCAGTACCGAAGATGAGGGGGGAGGGGTGGGGGTGTACGGTGTACCCCCTAGCACGAACTTGCGCCCTGTGGGGGGTCCCGTGACACCCACCCCCTAAGCCCGGGTCCCCCGTGGGTACCCCCACTTTTTTACCGACTCGGCATTCCCCCGTGGGTACCCACCCCCTCCCAAAATGTTCCCAAAGTCACAAACGTTTGTTCAAAAATCACGAATTTTTGTTCAAAAATCACCATCTTTTCTTTAAAAATCATGAGTTTTCGGTTCTCAGGTCCATAACATGCACTAATATGAGGTTATTTATATGAGTTATCTTACAAACAACGATATTAGCGTAATTTTTGAAATTTATAGCGTTTTTCATAGAAAAATTTGCAATAAAAACGCGGGTGGGGCGGGGGTGGCATAGGGTTAGGGGGAAAAAATTCGGATTTTTTTTAAATTAAAAATAAAAATTTTTTTTTAACAAGTTAGATTCGTTCGAAGCGCCTCGTCGAGCTTAGTTCAGCTAGACTATTTTCAGAACGATCTGGAAAACTATATCTGTAACCCCCCCGGGGGGCCAGGGGCCGCCGGGTGGGGGGGGGGGGGTTGGGGGGGGGGCACCGTGCCACCCCCCCTAAAATCGGGCACCCCCCCCCCCCATCGGACCCTCCCCCCTCGAAAATTTGGCCGACACCCCCCCACACCCCCCATGAAATTTTATCTGGCGAAGACGAAGACGGTGCGGGGTCCACTCCGGCCCACGCATTTCCGGCCCACGCATTAGCGTCCCGACATTTCCGGCCCACCCATTTCCGGCCCACCCATTACCGTCCCACCCATTACCGGCCCGACATTTCCGACCCACTCATTTCCGGCCCACTCATTTCCGGCCCGCCCATTACCGGCCCAGCCCAATAATCAGTTCTTCCTTCGCTGTATTTCGCTACGGACAACGAAAATAAACTGAAACTGCACTCTAAACTGTACTACCTGCTCACCGACATGGTTTTAACAAAAATATTTAAATTTTTCATTTCGGTTTTAGTTTTCATTTCGTTCCGATTTGTTCCTGACATTGGATAAAATGTCTCAGTTTGAATTGCGTCGATGAATCAGTTGTGTTTTTATTTATTGCTTTGTTCCGATTGATTTAGCACTTTCAATTTTAATGACAACAACACATGGGTCAACAAAAATAAGAGCTTTCGAACCTCGCTGACGCGCTGAGTTCGAATTTTGTATTGAACACAGAGCCAAATTCAATCATTTTAATCCTTAAAATAAGCAAAAACTTTTATCAAAATTGCCCCTCTAACCAAATTTGGACATGTGGATCAGTGGATCGGATCCACAACCAGGTTGTGTTTCTTAATACTAATCATTCCCAATCCTAAGCCAAGCCTTTTTGATAAGGTGAAAATGATCAATTTGGTTTTGGACTTTTTTCTTTCCTGTGTTATAGGGCAGGGGCAACGCTACAGCACATGCACATCTCTTAATAATGATGCATCACGAAAAAATCCGATTGAAAAAAAGAATTTAAAAAAATCGAACCCTAGTTCAATGTGTAACCGCCTGATCAATGTGATTTTCCTAATGAAATATAGCAGTGGGTGGTAGTAGGGTTAGGGGCTTTGAAAAAATTTTTTTTTAAATTTTTTTTTCGTTTTTTTTTTAAATTTGGATTTTTTTTTTCAAACTTAAAAAAAAATTTGAAAAATTTTTCTTCTACTTTGCTCTGAAAATTCGATTTATGGCATAATTTTTTGAAAGTTCAAACCAAATTTTCTTCCCAACTTCTTTGTGTGCTTAGGTACATGTCATTATTTGGTCATTTTGACCGACGTACTCCATGTTTTTCGATTTGGATGACTTCTAGAGTCAATTTTTAGCGTTGAAATGACTTAACTGAATTGAAATATCGTTTCAGAAATCGTTTTCTTGCAACTTAGAACATGTTTTTTCAGTCGGTGGTAGGCCATGAGATGAACATGATATTTTGTTGATTGGCGTATGTTATAGGTCTACAATGGAGTTGTGCGATATATTGTTAAACAATTGGAGCGGAGATGTTGGTTAATACCACATCACACGACCGTTTTTCAGATACCCGATAACATGGCCACATGTTAAAACTTGCGTGCTGAGCTAAAGTAACGTGTTAAACTTGCGTCTGTCAGTTGCCCGCAACGTGATCGCGACATCATGGTACTTGTTTTCGATACCATGATTTGAAGAGTGGGCTCTCGCCATGTGGCAGATAGCATAGCTGGTTGAACCTGAAAGTAAGTGTCTTGGGGGGGGGGCGACCGGGTCGACAGGGGTTGCCGACTTAGCTACAGCAAACAGGAATTTTTGAACACAGTCAAATTTTGGTAATTTTCTAAAGAGGAACAACTAAGAACGGTTCAATATTCAAGTACACGTCGAAAATTGTCCTGTTTTACTGTTGAAAATGCAACTTTCCCTCTATGAAATGGACATAATTTCAATAAAACACGATTTTCGCTCTTATAGTTTTCCGGATCGTTCTGAAAATAGTCTAGATGAACTCAGCTCGACGAGACGCTTCGAACAAACCTAACTTGTAAAAAAAAATTTTTTTTTTTTAATTTTTTTTTTAATTTAAAAAAAAATCCGGATTTTTTTCCCCTAAGTTTCATCAGAGCAATTGTATTCGTGGTAAAAGAAATATTGCCGGATATTTGCCTGTACATGTCCACGTTTCGGCGTTGAAAAAAGAATACTTCACTTTTTATGCCAGATGCAATCAGCAGTTGCTTCTTGTGAGAAAACATGCCAGCTTCTTCGATCGTTTATTTGTCCATTGTTGCTTATGTGTTTTGATCCCTAAAAACGCCGGCTTTGCCTTTGTGGTATAGGGTTACAGACGAGGAAACTTTTTCTGCTCCCATGAGCTTGCCCATGTGTTTTTGTTTTGTTTGCTCTTTTGAGAGCTTATTTCCTGTGTGTTTTGTTATGCATCTTTTTCATGCGATTTTCATCGATGTTGGTATGATTATTCCTGGGCTTTGACATCTTCAAAAGTTCCACAGCTTTTCTGAAACTTGTTTTTTTAACCTGAAAGAAATACACTGCAGGCACTCTGTGTAAAGTCCTAGTCTTCACTGACAGTAATGTTGGATCACAAACACACACAGGCACGATAACATGTTGTTTTTCGCATGTTGGTGTGTGCATGTGCAACATTAGTAGTGCAAACAGCGTGCATTCATTCATTTCAGACCATTCATGAAATACCAGGTAGTATTTTTTTTAAATGACGCTCAGCCGTGTTAAAACATAGCACACGCGGTCACTAAAAACCGCTTAATGAATATGCACCTCTAGTGTTTGGTTCTATTTGTATTCTATTGATTGAAAACCAAGCCAAACCATTCTATGGGAAGTGATTTTACTTGATTGACAGATTTGTGTGAAAAACCGAGGGGAACAACATCAATGGAACATTGAAACATAACCTGAACAAAATAAAATGTTCTCCGCAATCTTCTATTCGTACTGCCAGCCATCTGAATCAGATGAAATAGGTAAAAAATCATTTTTCCCAGTTTTAATGGAAAGCGATGTACAACAACATTGATTGGTTGATCAAGCTGTTCAGAAAACTGGCCAAAACTAGTTTAAATTAAGGAAATAAAGCTTCAACTGGCGACCGCTTTCCGTTCCATATCATTTTTTTCCAACATATATCACAAAAACGATTTTATTTTTATTGATTTTCCAGAGCCGAGCAGCCCACTGCACAAAGTGCACCACGCCACCGGCCACCATCACCCTGTACACCACAGGGTGTCGCAACCACGATCATCTAACCAGAGCAGCCAGTCGTTTGCGTCCGTGTCGTCCGATCGTTTTCCGTCGATCGCAAAGAATCCGGTCGAATTCGAGGAGTTCGTTCGCAACTCGACCGTGCCGCCGCCGCCGCCGTCGCGCAGTCCTCCGTACAGCAGCGAGGAGCAGCAGCCAATCAGCTTGTCGGCCAGCGGTGAGGACTTTTGGGGGGATTTTGAGTTTTCATTGAAAGACTTTTCAATAGAGAGACTGGTGAAAACTTGCCCATGAATGATTGAGTGAAAATCCGTTGAGCTTCAGTTCAGCCTGATGATCACCGGGTGTTAAAAGTGAATGCGTCTGACTTTTCATCATAAAAAGTTGCATTACTTCAACCCTGTAGAATGAAAATGCTGCCAACATAAAAATGGTAATGCTCAGTGGACAACAGGCCCGCGCCAGCGCTCGTATGCCTGAAAAAACGGTCAGCAGGGGTCCAAAACAGGCTTGGACCTGATCATTGGTTGAGTAGGAAACGGCCACACACTGACAAAATCTGCATGTTGATCTTTGTCTAAACCAGCTGCTTTAGCAAATATGTTTTCCATCAGGCTCTTCGTGTTCATCGCCTCGGAAGAGCGTACGTTTCGATCCGAAGTTGTTCACCGATCGGAAAAGCATCCTGATTCAGCAACAGCAAAGCAGCACCGAGAATACCAGCGACACCGCCAGGAAACGGGTCGAAAACCGGCATGAAATCGAGAAACTGGACACGGGAGTGGGCGCCATGCGCGTGTCACCGCTGCGCGATCACTTGGACACAATCCCAAAGGTCGTTTTTCAAAAGTTTTCTGACCATCGGACAATTGTTGATGGCTTGCAATGTTTCACGAACTGGTTAGCCAGAAAACACAGCAGATACACACATGGCCAATCAATCAAATATTCAAATGCACCATAAATACATGCACGTTCCAATTCAGACGGATTGAATGTCCCAATCCATGTCCCGGTCTGGATAGCCGGGACGTAAAAGCCAGAATAAGTTGCGTCTCGTTGAATTTTTGTCTTAAACTGGCGTTTCAAAAATCATGATTAAAAAACCGCCCACAAAGTTCGCTTGCACTGTAAAAGACCTTCAAGTTCAGGCATATATTCAGGCATACACAGTATTCATTGTTTTTCAAAACAACATTTTCTGTATTCTTTTGCTTTACTGGATCGAACTGTGTTTTCCGTCTTCAAAATCCGATTTGCCACACCAAACACAAAGCCGCTTTCACACACATTCTCCATTCTATATTGCAAAGTGAAACAGCTGAGCCACTGGGCGGCTTGAAGAAGAAGCGCCACGAATGAAACATGATTCTGAAAAAAATGTTGACAGTTTTGTCGAAAATGATTTTTTTTGCAACAATTGCAATTGTACAGTTTCAGAATATGTTTTCTGCGTTTGACACATTTTTAGCAGAAAGTGACGCTCCTGCAAATTTTTTTCTGCAACGTTTCCGGTTTCAATTTTTAAAAATAGCAAGCACAACCAATTTTGCCGCATAAAAATTTTGTCATAGTGCACAAAAACATGAAATTTTTCAACGAAAATGACAGTTTCGGCAACAAAATGCGCAAAGCAACGTTTTGCTTGCGTTTCCGTCACCGTGTATCTCAACTCAACATTATCGCTCTCGATACTTAGTGCCAAACAAAACCCGTTGACAAAGAAAGGCACATAGCAGCAGCGTCAGCAAAGGCCCGCAGAACGCACAAGCATAAACTGCTTCGATTCTTTTTCAATCCCTTTTCCCAGTGAGGGCGAACGGAAAATAAACGTGAATCAAAGCGCTGTTTTTAGGTTTTATTCTATTCCGGCTAAACCCATCGCACCATGTGCGCGTGCAAACCTGCAGATAAGTACACAGTTCCACAATGCTGCTGGAAAGTGCCAAAATGTGTGCTCTGAGCATCACTTGGACAAATTTTCCATGTCCAATTCTTATTGAGAAAAAATTACACGCGGCGACGATTTCTGTCTGTTTGACAGGTTCATTGATGTTTGGAAAGAGATCCAGGCATCATCGGAAAAAAACTTTGAAACCTCGAGTGGGATTCGAACCAACGTCCCTGGTTTTTCGGACCAGTGCCTAAGAACACTTGACCACCGAGGCCCGTTTTGCCTCAGCCGTTATGTATCTCCATTTTTTTGGTGCTCTGAATCCCGTGACAAACAAGTTTCATTTATGAACAAGACCAAATGATGTGATGTAGCAACGAAACTAGCAAACCTGGGCCGTCACGCTTGTTTCATGGTGTGCCAGTGTGTTTGTCTGCAACGTGTGCTGAATTACACAAAAAAAAGTTGCTTGGTCTTCAGAGTTTTCGTCAAGCCTGCCTTTTGACAGATTGAGAATGCACACGCACCACATGTCACTTTGTGCTGAGACAGCATTGCAAAAACAGACAGGCTTCAACGCACAGCCTTTACGTGTTGATTTTGCAGCAAACGCGAATCGCCGTCATGTCATACTCGTCAAGTGAACCATTGGACCTGGCCTCGAAAACCATGCTACAGCAGCAGCAGTCAGCACCATCAAATCTGGCGCCAACACCTCCGATAACAACAAAGTCCACTCTAAACAGTAATAACAACAACAACAACGCCGTGAAAAACAACAGAACTCCAGCAGCCAATCAGCATGATGCCGACATTACTCAGCAGGCGTTCACGAGCAACGGTGGCAACAGCACGGCAAAGACGAGCACTCCTGCCAGCTCAAGCGACACCGATCTTCCATCGTTGCCTTAGAGCGGCGAGAAACCGTCAACACCGGTACGTTAGAATCATTGGGCAGTTTGCTGATTGGCTTAGCTGAATATCGTTTGCTTTTTTGTTGTAATACGTGTATAGTCTGCAGACAATGCACTCTGATATGACAGGACTACACCGTAATTGGAGTACATGTAATTACAAACAAACACACGTCTGCGCAGTGTGCAACATTACCAGGTGTTATGACTGAGTCCACATCTTCAGACTAGGATTTTGCACATAGCATACGCGAGCAACTTTTGAGTTTGCGCTGAGAAGGCAACTCTATTCGTTGCTTTCATACAGATACTGTATGTACATTGCCAATGTAATCTTTAATCACTCAAAAACTTATTAAATAATTCAAAAAATCTCTTCAGCTCGAGCATACGGACACCTCCGTCGACGTGCGGCGGTTCTCCTTGGAGCAATTCACAGGTCTCGAGAACACCGAGCACGAGAAGCCGATCATCAGGCGATACGATTTGAAGCACTACTGCGGACTAGAGCTACTGCAGCAGGGCGTGTCTTCCGTTGAGGCACGGCTTGTCTACTGGAACTTGTCACATTGAAATGACGTTTGGTTATTGGTGTCACATCACATCGACGTTATTTCATTTTTTTTGTACGCGACGTGACTAATCGCGATGAAGAAAGCGGACACCTTTACCTGTGACAATCAACTCTTGATACGCAAATAAAACTCAAATTCAAAATCGTCAGCATTTTTCCACTATTATTCAGTTTTATGACGTTAATGGCGTGTGTTTGGCTGTTTATCTTCAGCTTCAATTGGACGATGGCCACGACATGGAGTACCGCATCGCAGCCGCAAAGTCGCCCAGTGCCAAAGAGCACCGGCGGATTTTCGCGCGCGTTCGCTCGGTTGATGCGCACATGCTGAGTCCGGCGAAGTCTCCACGCCACAAAAACCGGCGGCAGGTTCGGTAAAACTGTAATGTTTTCCTAAACCGAACTGCAATTACCAACTGTAGAATTCACTGTGTTCTGCGTTCAAATGCCGCTCGTTGTTGGAGCGTGTCTGTTGGTAGCCATGACCGATTGTAACAACCAAATTACAATGCACACAGTCGAACTCAAAACTACAGGGAATCAGCTGAACGGTTGGTGATTACAGTATGCATGCTTTCTGTGCAAACCAAACTCCTCCTCCGTAGCACTTGCCGCCCAGAAAGCATGCATCATGATCACCATCCAGCCAATCAGCTGATTGCCTATAATTCAGAGTTCGACTGCAACAACCAACGCTCAATGGATCACACGCTTTTCACCCCAGACGCGGTCGCTCCAGTAGCGCAAGCAGCATCGGCAGCGGTTCGAGCGCAGTGGTCTCGTACCGCCGCCGCTGAAGTCGATCCGCGACAGCGGGCCAGGGAGCCCGTCGCCCGAGGAGACGGAGGAAAACTCGGTGGCTTCGTCGTTGAGTGAGCAAGTGCACCAGTCACCGGCGAACGTGTCGTCCAACGTCAGCAACAGCAGTCCGGCGTTGCATTCAACGACGAACGGTGAGCAGAGTGTGGCTTTTGCGAGCTCGCAGAAACGCGAAAGTTTTCGCATCTTGCAGAGGATGCAAATTGGATTGTTCACATGATCACACACAAACACGAGCGCAGCAAGTATGTACATATCTCGCAAAACCCTGATTTAGTGAACTTTTCACCATTTTATTTTTTCAACACGCGTGTTCACTGTTCAAATTTACAGTCCAAAAATCCGCCATAACGGTAGACGCGAACGGAGAGGCCACCAGATTGGTGCCGATGGCCGAAACGGACAGTGATTCGAATTCGGAGATCTCGAAACTTGTCTGTCTGCTAACGGGCGATAGCAGCCACCAGAACAGCAACAACAACGCCAATATTGATTTCTCAAAAAGCGCAGATTCAGATTGATCTCTTAGATAACGGCAGTTACACGACAGCATGGAGCACTTTGCGTCCAGGTAGTAAGAAAATCAACATGCACTGTACACGTAGTTGTCAGTGTCATTGAATATTTCTTCTTTTTTACGCATTATACACACTGCATGAAAAAAGTGTTCTGACTTTGAAAGAACATGGGTGTTTTGACGTGGAAAGTCTTGTCTTTATGTAGCCGCACTTGTGTATGTTCATACAACAAGAAATCAGACTTTCTTACTGTCAAATCGGTTACAGCGACATTTCGAAGCGGAACTTCACCACATCGTTTTTCTGATCACCTCGTTCACAAAATCTCGCACGAAGTGCTGCTCGCGCACAAGACTCGCCCTGAACGACACTTTCAGCTTCGCGGCCGCTACCAAGCTGCTCGTTCGAGCCACTACGGACGCGAGTTGCTCGAGGACGCTCGTCGAGTCGCAGCTGGCTGCTGCGGTCGCTCGCGCCATTCACATGTGCCGCTCCGGGCAGGCGTTGTTGGCGCAGGTACTTGGATCAATCAATCGATCGATCAATCAAT
>JASANC010001933.1:0-21494 GCA_030248135.1 Theristus sp. LFF4_11
AGTTCCAAAATCAATTTCGTGCCAAAACTTCATGCCACACGCCAAAAGTAGCATGCGGTGCTCCGCGTGGCTTTTTCTGCACTTTTAGCGTTTCATTGTATCGTGCTGTACCGTGTGGTTTAGTTCGTGAATGCGGATTTTTCGAGTTCATTCGCCTGAGAAACTTACATTGTTGTAGCCTGGGACCTGGGCCGTTGCAACCAATCAGCGGTGACTTTTGGTATCAATTGATATTTGTCAACTGCGGTCTGTTTTGGTGGTTCGGAGTCTCCTATGGCAACAAACGAGAGCGTGCGGCTGCATGTGAGGCCGGTTGGTGTGCTTCACTGCATCGTGTGTTCGTGTTCGAATGAGTACCTGTGTGATTCCATTTCGCAAAGCATGCGTATCATTGCCGTATGCATTGAAACTGCACCATGGGAAGTGTCACGATTCGATGGTTTGTAATACTGAAATTTTTAATTGACGGATCTTTTTCAATTGTTTTTTTTTTAAATTTTTTAAGTTTGCAGTGTTTACGAGTGTGCGACAGCAAAACAATATCAAAAAATTGTTGCTATAAGCAATCTTTGGATTACACTTCCAGTGACTCATGTCATAGCGCACACACGCTCATTAATCTGGGCTGAAACGATCATGTTGATGCCACTTTCTGTTTTCTCTCAGTGACAACACAGTTTCCGCAACTTTCTGCTTTTTAGGCGAATAACCAAACTTTGTGTTAGATACGACACGCAAAAAATCTAGCAAAACCAATCACTGAAATCTAGTTAGAGTAGAGTCACAATTGTTTGATTAAAAACCATAACACACCTCAGCTGTCAATGTGCCTGTTGTTACACGCTGTCATTCGTTGCTTACACGCTTGTTAAAATTGATTATTCATGGTATACACGAGAGGGCTTTTGCAATTTCTGGTGGTACCAAATACACCAGCGCTTCCGGTCAAAAATAATAGCAAATGAAACAAATGTGTGTGCGCGTGTGTAACGTGCGTGCTATATTTTGAAACCCAAAGAACCAGCTGCTTGCATAATTGATATGTTTTGCCTTTTGCGTTTTTGTTTGTGCAGCCTTCTTGTGTACCGACGAAAAACCATCGAAATTGCCATATCCCGGGGAAGTTCAAAATGTAATATGTTTTTGTGGTCATGGAAATGAAGCAAAAATGTCTTCAAAGCTCGAGCTGTATACTGGTGAATACCATGATGGTGTCAGATCAAAATGATGAAAATTTCATAATGTTAGTTTGGCGTGGTGTAAAATGAGCAAGTTTTCATAAGCGACACATACACGTGTGCAAAGGGAACTTTATGCAACTGCGTCAAAAAACGAGGAATAAAAAATTGAGCTGCACCATTTCAATGTTTACAATCTGTCAGAAACCGGTTTCTTTTGTTCAACATCTTTTTTTCAAATCAACAGTCCTAAAATATACAGCACAGTCTGGGATTGATAACAACTCCACACAACACAACAGTCAATGCAACATTTCTCCCAGTGGGCCAATGTGTGTTTTTTTGTTTTTTTTTTTTTTTTTTTCTTTAACTAGCAAATTGACCCGTGCCTACGGCACGGTTAGCTGATAAATACAACTATTATTTTTGAGTTGGTTTTCCCTTTTGACCTTGCCCACGACGCGGACTCAAAATGCATTGCATTTTGATTTTGAGCTGCTTTAACCGACTGTTGTTGATTTACCAATGAAATGATCGCTCACTTTTAAAGCAATCGTATCCGTCGATGCTTCTACTTTTTTGAAAATCACAGCATTTTTTGTTGTTTAAGCCGTGTTTTTTGTCAAGCAACATGCTTTTGCTGATTTTATTGCTGTCGATTCAATCGTAACCTGATTTACTCACCATAACACTGATTACTGTGTGGTTTGGTTTTCGCTGTTTCAGCATCAATCAAAGCGACACATAAGAAATAACAAATCTCTAACAATCATAACTGCACTGTCATTCAAAATATGAAAAACAATCTTTTTTTTAATCAGCAACAAACACTGCCATTCCCTATTAAAGTATCAAAATCAATTCTCGCAGTTTTTCAATGTCGCTTATTTGTCCGTTCATTCTTTGCTAATCAGTTGCAGCTCTTTGATCTCCTTTGATCAGCAACAATTAACAGCCATTCCAGCTCAAAGTTTCAAAAATAAATCTTGTTTGGTTAGCTTTTCAATGTCGTCACATGTTGTTCAATCGCCATTCCTGTTCAAAAAACAATGTCGTTTGATTAGCAACAATTAACTGATACCGGTTTAAGTTTTTGTTTCAGTTTAAGATACAGGTTTAAGAAAAGCAATCTGCTTCAGTCAGCTGTCATTTCTGAATAGGCAACACTTTTCTAAATACCCATTGGAAAGCGCCCGCTTTTGACTTGGTAATGGTTTTTTACCCGCTTATCCTAACCTAAGCCAGGCCTTTTAGAGTGTAAATGTCAAAAAGGCAACACTTCTGAACAATTGTTGCAAAAAGCCAATTTTCGTCTTGATAAGTTGCTTCTTTTTCCCGCTTACTGTAACTTAAGCTAAGCCTTTTAAAGTTTAAATAACAAAAAATGCAAAACTTTTCTGAATATTCGCTGCAAAACGGCCACTTTTGTGTGGTATGTTTACTACTCTTACCTTTAACCCTTACCTTAGCCAAGGATTTTTGATAGAATGGAAATGACAAAACAGCAACATTTCACTGAATACCCGTAGCAAAGCTCACCTAAGCCAAGCCTTTTAAAATTTAAATGACGAAAAATGCAAAAGTTTTCTGAATATTCGCTGCAAAACGGCCACTTTTGTGTGGTATGTTTACTACTCTTACCGTTAACCCCAACTTTAGCCAAGGATTTTTGATAGAATGGAAATGACAAAACAGCAACATTTTAGTGAATACCCGTAGCAAAGCTCCTGCTTTTGTTTCGAATGTTTACTTCTTTTCCCCGCTTACCCTAACCTAAGCCAGTTCTTTTTGATCGAGTGCAACAAAAAGCAACACGTTTCTGAGTACCCATTGTGAAAAACGGTCGCTTTTGTTTTGTTATGTAGCTTTTCTATCCTAAGTGACGCATTTTCTATAATAAAAAAATGATGGAGAAAGCAACGATTTTCTACATTTTACTGAATACCGTAGCAAAGCTCCCGCTTTTGTTTCGATTGTTTACTTCTTTTCCCCGCTTACCCTAACCTAAGCCAGTTCTTTTTGATCAAATGCAAAAAAGCAACACGTTTCTGAGTACTCATTGTGTAAAACGGTCGCTTTTGTTTTGTTATGTAGCTTTTCTATCTTAAGTGACGCATTTTCTATGATAAAAAAACAAATGAAGGAAAAAGCAACGATTTTCTAAATACTCGTTGTAAACACCGACTTTATAAAAAATCTACCTTGTGAAAAGAGCGATTAACTTGCAAGCGATTGTTTTAAAAACTCGTTTTTTGTGAAAAAAACTCCATCGCCTACAATGGAGTCCTTGCAATTCTTGTTTTCTGAATATTCGCTGCAAAACGGCCACTTTTGTGTGGTATGTTTACTACTCTTACCGTTAACCCCAACCTTAGCCAAGGATTTTTGATAGAATGGAAATGACAAAACAGCAACATTTTAGTGAATACCCGTAGCAAAGCTCCTGCTTTTGTTTCGAATGTTTACTTCTTTTCCCCGCTTACCCTAACCTAAGCCAGTTCTTTTTGATCGAGTGCAACAAAAAGCAACACGTTTCTGAGTACCCATTGTGAAAAACGGTCGCTTTTGTTTTGTTATGTAGCTTTTCTATCCTAAGTGACGCATTTTCTATAATAAAAAAATGATGGAGAAAGCAACGATTTTCTACATTTTACTGAATACCGTAGAAAGCTCCGGTTTTGTTTCGTTGTTTTTTTCCGGTTTGGAAAAAAGTGTAGTGGGAGGGGGGGTTTTTTTGTTTTGTTTTGTTTTTGGGGTTTTAAAAAAAAAAAGAAAAGAGTTTTTTTAAAGTATAAAATAGGAAGGGAGGGGGTTGTTTAATGTTTTGAAAGGGGGTGGGGGGGGTGGTGGGTGGTGGTGTGGGGGGGGGGGGGGGGGGATTGGTGGGGGAGGGGGTTGGGGTGGAGCAAAATTGGCTCTTTAATAGCCAATCAACGTAGCGGAACGGACCTGACTTACATACACAGTTACTATCTTAGTATTATAGATGAAGCAATGATGTCAGCAAACGGGTGCTTTCTGTTGACATTATTGCTTGGGCGTGTGAAAAAGTTCTTGTAGATTTCAGTTCATTAAAGTGAAACACTGCTGAAACAAAGCAAGGAAAAGCAGAAAATCACGATGTCTTCGGCTGAAAGCACCCGGGATCCGGCAGCGGAGCAGCTGAATCGATTCAAACAGCAGGCGGTGAGTTCCTTTTTAACAGTCACTTTGAAACAGTTGCACCGTCCCGACCCAACGTTAACCTCTGCACCTGAATGTTCAACTTCCCAAACAAACCTCCTGACTGCCCTAATTTCTTGATTTGCCACACAGAAGCCATCGACTCTGACGACGTCCAGCGGTGCGCCCATCGGCGACAAACTGAACGCGTTGACGCTGGGCGCCCGCGGGCCGATGCTGCTGCAGGACCTGGTCTTCCTGGATGAGATGGCGCACTTCGACCGAGAACGAATACCCGAGAGGGTGGTGCACGCGAAGGGAGCAGGTGCGCTTTGAAACGAGAAACGCTTTTGTTTGAAATCAAGGACGAAATGTTGTTTGTTGTTGTTGTTGTTGTTGTTGTTGTTGTTGTTGTTGTTGTTGTTGTTGTTGGGATTTTCGGCGACGTTTTTAGCCAGGGCTAACCCAGAGAAGCGTACAGAACGCCGTTGAGTAGGGCGCCCATCGAGTTTTCTGTCATTAAGTGTCTATACACTTTCGACAGGGCTCGATCCCCCGAGCGCACAGACAATAGTGATGAAATGTTGCTCCTGTCGACCCGCCCGAACATCATGTTTCAAATACTACAGTCGAACTCTAAATTATTGGCTGATTGGTTGCTTTTTGCATGCTTTTTGTGCAGGACAGACTCCACCTCCACGGCAGTGCCTGTACAGAAAGCATATGAATCATGAGATCACCAACCAATCAGCTGATAGCCTTATAATTTAGAGTTCGAGTGCATGTGCGGTGGTGCGCGCTGTGGCTATTTTCCGATTTGATTTCGTTTCAACCGTATATTTGAAGGTTTTTAAAACGAAACGATTTGAAACGAATGAGGGTGTCAAATAACTTTTGTTACTTTGCTGTGCAGTGTATATTTGGTCTGTACACCACTACTTTTGGACCACCCTGTACTTATTAGGCGCTCACGGTTATCTGGAAGTGACGCACGACATCACTAAATTCACCAAAGCTGCGCCGTTTAGAGAAGTCGGTAAAAAGACGCCGTTGTTTGTGCGGTTTTCGACTGTCGGTAAGTAAACTGCACCTGGTCCTGATTGGGTTGGTCAATTTTGGTATTGTTCCTGAATTGTATTTACGAAAAAGATTCCGGGAAGAAAGTAATCTTGTGTAAGATTCAAACCCGAATAATAGAGCACAATCAAATCCGGCGCCCAAAAGCGACTCCAAAAAACTGTTCTTAAGTTGGTGTCCGTCAGTCGAGCTCAAACGTACACTTTTTTAGTCATTCATTCAACGTTTCACAATCCACACATTCAAAACTTCTGCTCTACGCTGATTGGCCGCCTCACACTGGTGTCCTAACCAATGAGTCAAAGGCAGCCAAAATTCAAAAGAAGCCAATCAGCAAATTCTACAGAATTAAAAATTTTTTTCAGGTGGTGAATCGGGCTCGGCTGACACAGCACGTGACCCGCGCGGCTTCGCGGTCAAATTTTATACCGAAGACGGAAATTGGGATCTGGTCGGAAATAATACGCCGATTTTCTTCATTCGAGATCCGATGTTTTTTCCGAACTTCATTCACACGCAGAAACGCAATCCCGTCACGCATCTGAAAGTAGGCGCTGCCGCCGAAAGCGTTTTCATTCACAGAAAACCGGCATGTGGAATAAAATTCACCGCTGCGTGGTTTATTCGCCAGTTTTTAAGTTTTGTCAAACACTGTTTCTGCCTGGTTTCACATTACCACTCGAACGCCCTTGAAAGTGTCAGTGTAGTTTTGTCTGTTTTTTTAAATCGAATTGCGAATTGTCACTTGATTTTGTACAGGATGCCGACATGATGTGGGATTTCATCACGCTTCGTCCCGAGACAACGCATCAGGTGGAAGCCCGTTTGAAAATTTTGTTGAAACACAGTGAATTTTTAAAATACGATAATAATACATAGTTTCGCCTTGTCGCACGATTCACAAATTTTAACTGCCCTGTGCTTGCTGATTGACTAGCGGTGGGTGTCAGACTGAAACTCATTTCAGGTGATGTTCCTGTTCTCTGACCGGGGCACGCCCGATGGGTACCGTTTCATGAATGGGTATGGTTCGCACACGTTCAAACTCGTGAATGCCAATGGGGACGCGGTGTACTGCAAGTTTCATTTGAAGGTTCGTTTTGTTGGTGGTGGCTGTTTTAAAATTGAGAATAATTGGCCGTGTGAATAATCGTGCACTGGTTTGCTGATGTGTGATGTTCCACAGTCACAAGCAAACACACCGGCACACTTGTGTGTAATACACAGCAGCCCATGAGTGCCGCTGTGTTTGCAATCACATCCCCGACCGACAAGTGCACTCGCTCTGTCTTGAAGCGTTTTATAGCCACCATTTCATGGCGTTTTCCCTCATCTTCCAGTGCGACCAAGGCATCCGAAACCTCGCTCCACCGGAGGCCGACCGTTTAGCGGGCGTGCACCCGGATTACGCGATTGCTGACCTGTACAACGCAATTGAGCGGCGCGAACACCCGAGCTGGACGTTTTGCATTCAAGTGATGACATTTGAGCAGGCGCAAAACGAGAAATTCAATCCGTTCGACTTGACAAAGGTAATGTTTTGGCACACTGCCTGATATGCTGGATGTGACCACCACTGATTTGTTGATTGTGCGACCACGGTCGTCAGATTGATCAGTATCGAACGATCGATCACCCAATTTATCACCTTACCATAATTTCAGGTGTGGTCGCACAAAGACTACCCACTCATTCCAGTCGGCAAGCTCGTGTTGAACAGAAATCCGACCAACTACTTCGCCGAAGTCGAACAATCCGCGTTCAGTCCGGCACACTTGATTCCGGGCATTGAACCGTCGCCGGACAAAGTGCTACAGGGTGAGAGCACACGGCTGCAGATTGGTGCCATCACTAAATTGCTGGAAATGATAACGTGCCGACTTTTTGATATTGTGCTGTGGCTTATTTCATCGTTTCAAGAAATCCGAATGCATGAAACGCCGGTCGTTTAGTGGGCTGTATGGAAGGCTGAGTAGTCAGAGATATACAAATGCCCTAAAGAGCCGCTGTAAGCAGCAGTGATCGATTGAGTCTCGACCTTGATTTCGGTTCGGTCGCCAGTCTCTGAAGGCAGACGTGTCCACTCAGGCCGCCTGTTCTCCTACACCGACACGCACTTCCATAGACTTGGCGCGAACTACCGTCAAATCGCGATCAACTGTCCCTACCGCGCACGGGTGCACAACACGCAACGCGACGGACCACAGACGTTCGGCGATAATCAGGGTGGATAATAACGTTTTTTGTAAACTTCCTGCCACACTGAAACTCAATATTGCTGACCAAATATGGTTCGGTGCCAGCTTCTGCAAGTTGGACAACTTCACTCTGAAAAACCAGCTGCTTTATCAGCTTTTGGACAGACAAGAGCCGCCTCTTGGATTTGAGTCCGTTTTTGAAATGTTGAGGCGGTTGCATGTCATATTAGCGGAAGACTGAGCCCGCGGAAAAAGAACGGGGGATCGGATTTGAAAAGTCATGTTTCGCGTTCGCCACAACTGGGGTTTTCGCTTGGCGACTAAACATACACTTTCCCCGTTCATTATTCTTTCATTCAAAGTTTAGCTGGGCTCTGTATTCTGCCAAAAAGTGACATGTATGAAGCAAGGTGCTGGTACGTCTCCACGCAAATCCAAGAGCCCCGAATTTATCATTCCAGCTGGCGCCCCAAATTACCACCCGAACAGTTTCGACGGTCCGAAAGAGTTGCCATCTGCGCTGGAGCACCGCCAAAAGTGGTCAGGTGACGTGGCACGGTATAATTCAGCGGATGACGACAATTATTCACAACCGGCCGTGTTTTGGTCGCAGGTGAAGACGTGCGACTTTTTTGAAGTTTTTTAGTTAATTGGCCGTGTAACCGGCAATTAAGGACTGAACAAACACTGAGCGAACTACAGCACAACAACAACATACACTGTTTCACCTAACGATTCACCATGGTTTTACGTAACATTGTAACTTGCTTTTATTTCAAAGACTCTCGACGAAGGAGGTCGAAAACGCCTGGTGGACAACATCGCAGGCAGCTTGGTGAACGCACAGCAGTTCTTGCAAGAGCGCGCTTTTGAAAATTTCACGAAAGTGCATGCGGATTTCGGCAAAATGCTGCGTGAGGCGGTCGAAAAGCAGAGAAAGGTAAATATTTCACGTTATTTTAAAATAGTTTTTAGCGCGGATTTTTTTATTATTGGAAAGAGATGCAGGCATGATTTGAAACATTTTGAAATCTTTTGAAAAACGTTCTCCGATGTTTCCATAATCCGCATCTCTTTTCAAAAACAGAGCTAAATTTTGCTCGAAAATTCTGCTTGAAATACATTTTTCAGACAAAGTAAAGCGGCAAGTCAAGGCGCTGTGAACAGATGTGGGATGATTGAAAAAATTGTGCACAACGAATTTATAAAAAAAATTACTACACTTTAGTACTTGGAACTTGGTGCCATGAAAACACATGAACACCAAAATCCGGCCAGGTCTAATTTGCCGTCTGATTCTATGATTTTATGCGGTGAAGTTGCAGAATCTAAACACATCTTGTAAAATTCAAGTTTTACGATAAAATCACTTGAGCATTTGCAAATCACAGTAAAGCTTTTTTGAAGTAAATAAACGACGTCGAAACACTGCGTCTGACTCGGAACACGTATTTTTGGAGCGAACTTTAAAAATCAGTGTTTCTAGAAACTACAAATCACAAAAGACAAGGGGGCCAAACACTACTAGAATGAGCGCTGATTGGTTGCATGGAGATGTGTGTATGTGAAAAAACCGCAACAAAAACAGCGAAAGACCGAATCACATAAAGTTAACCGCAAAAAGTTACTGATTCTTGCTCTTCAAACTAAAAATCCGATCTTCTACCGTCGGCCGGAGGCGAAGGTGGCGTATCAAAAAGGGGCTGAATCGGAACCTGCAACAAGGAAAACAAATACAAGCACGTTGGTGTGCAGTCGGCTGGTCTGGCCCAGACTCCACCGTCACTGAGAACGCCCATTCAACAGAGTACTCTTCAACTGTTCAGCTGTCACTGGTAGCTCAAAAATTGTTCAACGTAGCCACAATACCAGTGGTAGCTCAACAAAACGATGCTTTATAATGCTAATTTTGTTGAGCTGGCCGTTGCGACTCAACAATACGTTGCTGCAATCAACAACAAAAGTGAACAACAAACAAACAAACCTTGTTCGGCTGCTCCACCAGCACATAGGGCGCTTGATTGGTCGAATGACCTGGTGTAGCTTCAAAGGTCGCTCCGGTTGGCTGAGGCAACTTCGCAATCGAGGCTGGCGCTGCCAACGGTGGATAGCGGTGACGACCCTGAAACGCATTGCTTCGGGTGGAAACTTGTTTTTCTGATGAGAACGATGTTTTTGGAATAGAAAGTTGATCATCTGTAGCTGCATTAGCTGCATCAAGCATCATCATCATCAACCAATAAACATGTAGAGTGCAGCAATCGAATGTGCGTGACCATTCAATCGAGTTAAAGCCCGCTCACTGACGTATGCGAACAGCATGTCACGTCACGTCACGTCACGTCTATGGAGACGTGCCTCTGGACTTACGCCATCATGTCAGTATGAATTGGCGTTCAGGAAAATCAACATTAGTTTAAGTAAGCTTTTAAAAAATCGAATTTTTTCGGTTTCTCCCTCGGTGCACACTGGTGTTTTTCATCCAAGGATCTATCGCTCACAATTTGCTGTCGATAATAATCGTTGATGCCACGCTCACGCTGTGCCTCCTCCGGACTGACAATGCGCCACTGCTCTTGCACGTCCAGCTGAAGGATGACACAAAGTGCCACGAGTGCGGACGTTTCTAGCGTACAAATAAGCTAAGCCCCACCCCCGGACGATCAACAGGTCTAGGCAGCCAATCAGCACGTCGTCAAACTTGAAATAACGCAGCCTTTCGTCAGCGTGAATAAAGAACCAACAAAAAAACTGAAACTCAATTTTTAGTCTTTCCAACTGACCTTATCAGAAGTGACACGCACCACCGAGTCCTCACGCTCGTTGCTATCATACGAGGCTGGCTTGTTCGCATTTTCCATCAGGCTGGTCGTCGGTTTCGTTGGATTGTCGGCTTTCGACTGATCCAGTGTCTCTAGTTCCTGATGTTTTCGTTTGAAAACAAAAGATGGATCGACGGGATTTGCATTCAAAAGATGTGTGACAGGCTGGTTCACTGATTGGTTGGTTGAGTTTGAGTCATTCTAAGCCAATGCGATTACGGTGCGCCATCGTATCAAGCAGAGAAACAACGCAATATTCAGGAATGCAGACACGACGACGGTCTTGGCATACACATTGCACACCATAAAAAGCACCAAAATCGCGAGGAATAGCACTGGAAACTTGAATGATGAATTTCGCTTAGGTTCGCATCAACTTTGATCAATCAGCGTGTTCAATTTCAAGATCCAGTCAACCCGGACACCTTCAAGAACGCGCTGATACTCGACAGATTGCTGTGCGTACGCGTCCGTTTGGGGCTCGCATCACCGAGTGCCCCGTCTGTGATCGGTACGCTGGCGCTGACGATCTCCTGTGATGGCATGCAAGTTGGAACTAGAATTGGAATTGAGTTTGTGTCGTTGATTACTTGTTTGTCCAATCAGGAAACGTTCAGTTCTTGAGACTGAGAACACTGATTGGTTGTGGTGGGCTTCGGCTGTAAAATTGAGATACGGCCATTATTTCGGCCACCCCAAAAACCCCCCCCCCGGGGCCCGCTCCCCTTCCCCCGGCGGCGTTAGGGGGAAAAGGAACCCCCCCCCCCCCCCCCCCCCAAAACCCCCCCAAACTTGTGCACGCGGCCCCGGGGAAACCCCCCAAACCCCCCCCCCCCCCCCCCCCCCCGCCCCCCCCCGCCCGGGGGGGGGGGGGGGGCCCCCCCCCCGGGGGGGGGGGGGGGCGGGGGGGGGGCCCGCCGGGGGGGGGGGCGGGGGGGGGGGAGGGCCAGACAAAAGGAGGGGGGGGGGGGGGGGGGGGTCGTTTTTTGTTTTGTAGAAATAAAATAAAAAAAAATATTTTATTTTGTTATGGTTTTTGAAAAAGAAATAAATGTGGGGTGTTGTTTTTTTGTTTTGGTTTATTAAAAAAAAAAAAAAAAAAAGATTTTTAAATTTTGAAAATTTAGAAAAAAGGAAAAAAAGAAAAAAAGTTTTTTTTTTTTTTTGTTTTTTTTTTTTTTTTTTTTTTTTTTTTAATAATAAATAAACAGAAAAAAACCACACCACACGGAGGTGCCGCCACCCTCATCAGTGACAGCTGTTTTACGGGTCACCGCCTCACTGCCTAACTCAGACGAGTCTGAAGCAAATGATAAAATCACAATTATTTGCGGAAAACAAAAAACTGAGCAAAAACTTTTTGAAAGCCATCAAAAACACAAAAAACAGAAAACCAACTGGAGGACAGAGTAGTGCCAGTTGAAGTGCTGGTGGACTCTGGTGGAGTGACTGCTGGCTTACGTGTCATGTCCTTGAATTGCAAAAACACACTTCTAAATGATTGTTTATTCGCAATTTGTTTGCTAGTCTGCCAATAAGAATAAGAATTTACCCCCCTCCCCCCCCCACACACGCACACAACAACAACAACAACAACAACAACAACAACAACAACACGTGGGTTTAGGACATTTACAATTCTGTTCAGGGTAGGCCTTTTACAACTGTCTATCAGCACACGCACTTTCGGATAGACCAGCGTGAGATTGGGCACGCTCGTGGCCTGCCAGTGCGAATCCTCCGCATTCGCTCCAAGGTGCATCGCCGCCGTCAGAGTACGGGTTTTTACGGGCAACAATTTCTCTGGTGCGTGATCGACGCCGAGCCTAGGAAATTGGTCAACAGACTTTTAAATATGTCAAAATTCGTTCTAAAATTCCTGACATGCCAAAATTAGCGTGACGCTCCGCTTGTTTTTGTATTTTTTTTAATATTGGAATGAATTTGGATACTGACATGTTTTGAGCATATCAATCAATATCTCACATGTTCGTTCTTGCCGCAGTCTTATCAGAATTTTCTGCGTTTTACAAAAATAAATGAATTGATTTTTTTATTTCAACTCAACCCATATCCTTACCCGGCAGTGCCCGGTCTGGGAGATGCAGTGCTCTCTGTGAACGACTGAAAAATATGGAAGAAACATGAAATATACAAAGCGCACACATTTGCAAACTGAATCTTAAACGTTACTGAAACAGAATGTCAATTGAATGTTTTTCGAGTGTAATACCGTATCTAAATAAGTGCAAAAAATGGGCTCCAAAAACACGACATTCTTCGCAAGTCTCACAGACCGAATTCAAATGCCTAGTTCGAAAAAATACAAAGAATGCGCGCCAAAATAAAAAAAACTGAATCAAAATGCCGCCAGTGTAGCTCTCTACTCTAATAACTACACTCGTTTTCAACTAAAGCTTTCGGATTCGCTGCCCTGCGGGGATATAGCGACCGCAGGCCACCGAAACCGAAATCGGGCTAAGATCACTGGTGCCCCCAGGACAGAGCGGGGCTTAGAGGCTGTCCCCCTCACGTGGCGAGGGTATTGGTTCCACGGGATGGTGAGCCGTCCGTTCCCCAATCCCACCGGAGTTTGGTACCTTCGGGTTTCCGGAATCGGTGGGGGGCGTGCTTCAAATATTAAAAAAAAAAATCGTGAAAAGGAGCCAACACCAACGTCGACGTCTGGTTCCGGCGGCTCAACGTATCGGCCTTCGGTTGCGAATGCCGCAGTCGCCGCGTGCATTTCCTCGTCGTCTCTCTCCGCCGCTCGCATGAATTCGGCGTTCTCCCATTTCGTTACTGGCGATGACGCTCCTGCGCTTTTCTCTGAGATCGTTCGCTTTTTCAAGTCGGTGATCTGAAAGGGTGAAAAAAATATTTATTAGCGGTTGTTTGTTTTTGAATTTTTCACAAATGGAGAGCTTATAGGTTTGCTAGAAAACCAAAGCGACACTTTTTATTTAATTAGCGCGTGACATCGTGGCTGCTTTGTGCTTTGCCATGACCGCGTCGTCGGAAACACGCAAGTTGGCGAATTCTCAGTTCTCACAGAAATTACAATTTTTGGTTTGTCTTATTAATTTTCAAATTTAAAAAAAGATCTGCATCATTAGTTTTCATCCTCACCTTTTGCTTTTTCTTGATCTCTCTCTTCTTCTGTCGAAGACAGAAACAAAACAGGCAAATTAGACAGCACAAGAGCAACAGGCACACGGCGCAGCAAATGATCAGAATCAAGTAAGACGTGCGCAATCCACCTCTCGGTTGAATCAGCGTTTCTGCAAGGATTTGTCGAGCATACTTTGTTTTTTAATTTGTTCAAAAAGTTTTTCTCTGGAAATCATTTGAGTCTTATGATTACCGCTCAAGACAACAGTTCAAAGTAACCACCAGAATAGACGCGGAAAAAATAGTGAACGATAGACCAGAATGTAATCATAGACGGAAATTTTCGGTTCTTTTTGTGCCGCACGTGCGGTTGCAGACTGTCCTAATCATCATTAAAAACACAAAAACTTCAGGACAGCACGAAACACAAGAAAATGCGCCTTAAAAGAAAAACCAGTTTCTATTAAGGTAATTATGAAACCAGTTGATAATAAAGATAAATGCAAACCATCCCAACCGTTCGTACTGAGCGTTTCGTTTGCTGGCATTTCGGTGGTCTGATGGGGATACGCATATGGCGGGTGTGCTGGTGAGACGTTGGGCCCAGGTGAAAGAGGCGGTAAAAACGTTGCAGTTCCATCAGTGATGTTACTCAGAATCGTTTCATTTTGTGGGAACAACGTTTCATTTCCCTGGGGCATAACGTCTTTGGTCTTGTTGTCGGTAGGTTCAGATGGAGTCGAAAACGGGCTAAAACATTGGATAATTTTGCCAAAACACTTAGATTATTTTGTGCAATTCCAATTTCTGGATACACTATGTGCAATCTGCTTTTTAAAAACAGAAACGACAAAATCCTGTACTTTTCAAGCAAAATCAACCGAGTTGTTGTTTTTTAACTCAACTTTGAAACTCAACAACTTAGTTTCTGTAATCGTACAGTTTTTTTACCTTTCTGTTTCTGTTGTGTTCGTGTTCATGGTTGCCGTATTGTTTCGCGTGGTCTTTGTAGTCGCGATCATCGGCACTGTCAAGCACTGCTTCCGCCAGAACCGGTCGATGCTACACTTTGTGCCGTTCGGGCAGCCACCATTGCCGTCTGCTGTGTTGCACTGATTCTCGCCCTGATAAAAATTCACATTGTTTTTTTAAAAAAACGTGTTGCCCATAAAGGCGGTACAGGTGCGGTACAAGTCCCGGCTCATCGCTAAATTTTGATATTTCAAGTTTTTGTGCTCAAACCAGCCTACCAAGTGTACTTATTACTCATACCAATTTTTAGCCCAAAACTCCAACCCTAGGGCTCACTACAGTCAAATTTACATTTCGGCCGATTTTTGGTCAATTTTTGGCTTTTGTCAGAAAAACAATATTTTTGGGTTTTGGGGAGTTCAAATCAAAAATCCAGCTTTACCACGATGTTCAGCGCATTTTTCTGGGTATGTACCGTATTTTTCAGACCTTGCACTCAAGTCAGTTTTAGCCCGAAAGTCACAAGTTTAAAAACATTCTTGAAAAGAAAAACTCATTTTTTTTGAAACAGATGAAGCTGAAAACATATGTTTCAATGTAATGTACTAAACTGAACACACTGAGAAAACATTAAAAAACCTGAAAAATGAACTTCAAAAGTTCAATCAAACGAACGTGAAAAATTCTTGTAACGCCTTCAAACGCGTCGTCGGAGATGCAAACTACTTTTTTCGTTTTGTAGTCGTGCACGCAGCGCTTTTCTTTGGGACAATGAAAGTTTTGGCATGGATGTGGTTTGCGACTGAACAAATTCAAATGTTTTTTCTCAGTTTTGTTGTATAACAACCACAATTAAGGAAAGTGGTGGATTTCTTGGTTTGCTGATGTACAGTCGAACTGTAAATCACAGGTAGAATGGTTGCTTTTGAATTGGATTCACACTGATTGGTTCAACCAGCACATTATGTAGCCAATCAGCATGTTCAAATTCAAATGACAAGTTCCACAAGACACGTTTTACAGTTTGACTGACATTCCGAAGCGGTGGAACGTGGTTGAAACATTTGAAAGATTAAAAAAAACCCACGTCGTCGTCGTGGGCGGTTCAATTTTCTTCTCGCAATGACGTCCCTCCCATCCTCGATTACAAATGCACTGCACATCTGACTCCTGCAACTTTGAAATCAGAGTTCTTTTCAAAACAAAATTTTGCTAATCAAGAAAAAAGGGCATCCCCCAACCAGACCAGTGCGAACCGCTGTTGGTGCAACATTTTTGGACTCGAAAGAGATTGCGATTACTGCGCTATAGCTAGTAGCTACATAGCATTTCAGTAGGAGCCGGTGTCGTGCCCACAAGTTGGTGTTTTAAATTAATTTTTTCAGAAGTTTTACTTTTTTCTAAATTTATCCCTGCAAATTTCTTGCGGGCCAGTCACCGAGGTATCCAACAGGTTCGCACCCAAATGATCCTGTCAGAATAAAAAGAAACTGTGGTCAGTGGCGTATTCTGTTTTGTCGCACTGAGAAAACGTGACCTCTAAACCTGCCACTGCTGTTACAACACCACGTGACCGTGACATCAGCAGTCGTTTTACGAGCGTCGTTGTTGCTCAGTGCAGCACTCCACAGTACCTGCAAAACAGGGCGCTTTTCGTGGACGTCGCAGTTTCCATTGGCCGAGCACCAGCTGCGGTCACAGTTCGCCTTGCCACGCCACTCGTCACACTGGTCACCGCCGAACAGGCGATCGAACGAGACGCCACGGAGGTCGCCGTCGTCGCAGATGCACTTTGCAGCACCGGTTTTCTGGGGGCGAGTCTTTGTTTTTGTACAAAGCAACCAGCTGGTGTATTTCTACCTACATCATATGCGCTTCGCTGATTGATTGGTGATCACACGCATTCTGTGTAGTGCCCACTGTCCGCCTCCACAGCAGTGCCACGTAATCACCAACAATCGGCTAATTGCACATAAACACACTGCACTCCAGCTGATTGGTTGCTTTTTCAGTGTTTGATCATTGAGTGTTTACCTTCATTGACAGTGTTTGATCAGAATAATGGACGCAATACTCACATTTCTGATTCGCAAAAGCAAACCAACAAGTTTATAACAAACAAACAAACAACTGATTCAACTTGTACAAGACTGATTAGCTGCTTCAAACAAAAGCAGGCAATCACCCCACCCCAAATCGATTCAAAAATGGCCAATCTGTATTATTGATCTCAAACAACGTGCAAACATGATGGCTCTAACCGTGTGCAGCTCACAGCGTCCATGAACGCACGGATTACGACAGACGCACTGGTCGAGCTGGCACTCGGTGCCGAATCCATGCGTGCCATTGCAGTCGCATCTGCTTTGGAAGAATATTACGAAATCAGCGAGTTTCTGAAGAAGCCATTAAATAAATGATCGAGCATTTCGAACAGCACGTAACCAAACGACGCAACTCTCACTTGTAATATGGCGGATCGACAGTTGGTGTGCAGCGTCCATTGTTGCACGGCTGCATGGTTTCACAGAAATTCTCCTTTACTGCCTCCGCAACTGGGAACTAAAAATTTCCAATTGACAACGATTTTTCCAACTACAGTAAATTGACGAAATATAAAACGATATTTCACACCGAAAACCACAATCCCCATTTGGTCGCTCAACGAATGGGGGTCACCAATTCAAAACTCACAACCAACCAAACATAGATCATCTCGCATCTAATTTATCAAAAAAGTTGGACCCCAAACGCACGTCACAGTTGGCGCCGACATAGCCCTGTTTGCAGACGCACGTGTAGTCGCATGTGACATTGCCGGGCAGACAATACTGCGTCCCGTTTGCGTTGCACGGATGCTGCTGGACGCAAAGATTCGCCAATTCGCAGT
The DNA here is from genome assembly GCA_030248135.1 of Theristus sp. LFF4_11. Taxonomy (NCBI): domain Eukaryota; kingdom Metazoa; phylum Nematoda; class Chromadorea; order Monhysterida; family Xyalidae; genus Theristus; species Theristus sp. LFF4_11. Next base: position 17,411 of record JASANC010001933.1, read on the forward strand.
GCAGCCCCGCGCGACTGTGCGGACACTCGACGCAGTACGTCTGAGAAGACAGGGGGTTGCATTGGGGTTGCTTGCGATTGGATAGTACAGTCAAGAATTCAGTTCTTATCAACAGACAATTTTCACAGTCAACAAATGCATTTCCACAATTCATTCCATGTCAAAATTTGCGTGGTGCCCGGCTTGAATTTTTTTTAAATTTTGTAATATTTTAGACATGGGAATAAATTTTAGAATAGGTTTCATTGTTGCACAATCGATTTTAAGTGAAACAGCCCGTGAAGTGACACAATTCAGTGACGCGTATATTTTGGTGATTGTTTCACCAGCAGTTCTACCAACCAATGTACGTACACACGAACCAGTGCACCAACCAGTCACCCTCAACCATCAACGTCCCCTTTTCTGACCTTGTCATTGCGCAGATCGTATTCGCACTTTCCACCGCCGTAGCAGACGTGCGACGCACACGGGTCACCCTTGTGCTGACACCATCGGCCCGTATATGGCATGTGACAGCGACAGTAATAGCTGAGTGCGGCGTGTTGCAAATGTTCTCTGCAGCCAATGGAAACGAGTTCTCAAGATTTACAAACAGTTTTCATGGTGTTTATGACTTTGCCCAAGTTTGGTGGTGTCAAGTTTTCGCACTCACTCCGGATCACTCTCCTTGTTTTCTGGTTTTTAGCGCAAAGTTCACTGTCTTTCCGCTGTTTTCCGCATCTGTTGCCTGTTTACAATACTCATTACGCCCGAAAACGCACAGACTTGTACACATGCTGATTCTGCTCAAAGAACGCCGCCGTTCGTACGAGACTGGATGGCTCTGCGATGCAGCGGCCGTGGTTGAGGCACGGATTCGGCTCACACGGCGAACACTGCTCGCAGACGTCGCCGGCACGGTGCGCAGCGCACAAACACTGCAAACAGACACAGTGCACTGCGGCACGCACGCACACGCATTGCTCATACACCGCCGCGCACACAATGTCTTTTAGCAATCAGTTATTTTAGGCTCTGAAACTCAATGACTGTACAGAGGTGAAAGGAATTTCAATTTTTACGTGGCAATTCAAAAACGCCTAAGTGCTAAAGGAGTCGGCCCTATTTAGGGGACTCGACTCGAATCACTTTGCCATTTTGAATTTCCGCGTTATGTACAAACCTGTTTACCTATGTACACTGTTAGGGATGGATCCGGCAAATTTGCCGGAATCCGGGCCGGATCCGGCAAAAGCCCATTCCGGCCGGGCCGGATCCGGCAAAAATTGCCGGAATCCGGGCCGGAATGGCCTTTTTATGTCTAAAAAACATCTACGCACATTTCGTCGCTTCTTCATCACATTTTCAGCATAAAACAGCACTGACACAGAAACAAAGTCAGCAAGACACAGCACGTGAACCAACCAAAAATTACAACAACAACAATTGACAAAATTCACATCGCATAGGGATAATCAAGTGCTGGCAACACTCCATTCAGAAACATGACCTTTTCGGCGTTCTGCGCTGACAGACGAGATCGGCTGTACACAAACACCTGCCTGGCTTCAGAGAACATTCGTTCGCTTGCCACGCTTGTTGGTAGCGGTGCCAGGTATCTGCGCGCGATTGTCGATAGTTTGGGGTATTTAGACGAGTTCATCCGCCAAAAGTCTAGCATTAGATCACTTTTGTCCGGTTCGTCGATAAAATCATACGACTCGTACATATTCGCCTGGATTCGCCTGACGGGTTGCGCGGTCGCGCAGCGTGAAACTCGATGCCTCCGTAGAGGCCAGTCGATTTCTTTTTTGGTTCGGGCTCGCGTTCACTTTCGTCATCGTCGTTGTTCGCGATCTCGGATGTATCGTCGCAGTTTGTGGGCGTCTCCGGTCGTTTCAAGATTTTCTTTGCAATGTGAAGTAGTTCACAACGAATCGCGCCTTCATTTTCGAAGACGACTGCAGTATTCTTGAATCGCGGATCAATGTACGTGGCCATGATGTTGGATTCGTTGTTGAAAAGCGCACGGAAGCGTGTGTCGATGCTGGTCAGCAGTGTTTTTTCGTCGTACCAATGCCACTCGCATCGACTTGTTCGATGCGCTGCTTCGGTGCGCAAACGGCGGGCAACACCTTTGAAATGGATTCGTCGTCTCGTGGATTCGTCGTTGGGGGGGGGGGGTTATCGGGTTTTAGGGGATCACGGCACCCCCGCACACCCACGGTAACACCCGTCGCTAAAATCGCTGGTGTTCTGGGGCTCACAAAAAAAGCAACTGTTTGACAGCTAACTGAATGTGACCAACGAAGATGGCTGATTTCAAAAAAAACCTACTATTGTTCATCAACAACGTCGGCCAAAAGCTGCCAGCCACGTTTTTTAAAGTGGACGATGCTGCACATAAGTTTACCACCCAAGACAAAAGCAGTGAACCATTTACCATTGAACAGAACACTAAACTAAAGCAACGCTCACTGATCACATGTCAAACGCACAACAACAAAACCAACAAAGCACCGAAACAAATTTGTCAAACCATTGAACAGCTCTAAAACGGAGGAATCAACTGGTTAATTCGCGGGTCTCGGCCATTCCGGCCGGATCCGGCAAAATTGCGCCGGAATCCGGACCGGATCCGGATCCAATTTTAGGCGCCGGAATCCGGAATCCGGACCGGAACCGGCTCCATCCCTATACACTGTATGTGTGGACTGAGACTCGGGATGAAAATAAAAGATCATAAATATTGGACTCCCGCTAACTGGCTGCATAAATTTGTCCCCGCAAAAAACACAAAAATACTCAAAACTACCGAAGAAGCACGTACAAGAGAAACGAAACTCACTTTGAATCCGGCAGCATCCCTCGGCGACGGTATGCACGTGCCGCCGAATTGGCACGGGTTCGGGCGGCACGGGTCAAACGCAATGTTGGGACACGAAGTGCTGGACAACGTTCCGTCAGCGCACAGGCAACGCCGTTGACTCGCTGCGAAGGCACGAGTTTTTGCGATTTTCTGCTTTCTGCTGTTTACAACCATTCAACAAAAAAACAAACACAACATTGCAAGCAAAAACTGATTTGTTTAAGAACCGACAGCATTGAACTACTCCAATAACTACACCATTTTTTTCGCTCAATTTTTTATTCAACGTGTCAGTTTGTCTCAGTGTGCTGCGGAATTTCATGTATAGTCACAATCAGTTGCCATGCCCAGGCACTCGGGCGTGACAAACATAAATCGTGATCCTCCTTCTTTATAAGAGCCAGTGCACCAACATTTCTCCGAGGCGACGCAAGTGCCATAAGAGCCACAATTCAGCGGTCGCTGTGCGCACAGGGACGCGTTTGGGAGCACGCAACACGCTCGCCCGTCATGCAGCTCGCACGTCTCGCCCATCGGGCAGTCGAAATGGTCGCACGGGTTGATTCGTTTCTCACACCGACGACCGCTCCAGCCGGGATGACAGAGACACTGCAAACGCAGATTCATGGTCGGTTTTAAGCGAAATTACTGTTCATGTCGCATTGCACGGCAATGCACGTAGCTTCATTCAGATTCACAAAATAAAAACAGCAGTCCTTCACTTTATTCACTTCAAGTGTTAGAGAGCACTCATGAAGCAGGCTTGTGTGCAACAAAACGACGGATGGACTTTTATCTATGACTTCTTACCAAAAAGTGTCAAGTGCTAGTTGCTGGTGGTTGGTTGGTGATGGAGCAGAAAAACTAACTCTATGCCACACAGAAAAGGTCCCATTGCTGTTTTGTTACCTGAAAAGTGCCGCCAATCACTTTGCATTCGCCTCCATTGACGCACGGCTGCTTGTCGCACGGACCACAGGTTCGATTGTACTGACATTGGGGACCATCGAAGTCGGTGTTGCTGCAGTCGCAGAACGGACGACACTGGGCGTCAATCGTACAGGTGCCTGAGTGAAAAACAGTTTTGTATTTACAGTCATGAAGTTTCAAACCAAAATGGTGACTCCCCATTTCGTTGCATGCGACCTGGTGGTTGGCTTGGCTGCATTTGATGGAACTGCCAAGTTGGATGCCAATTAGCAGTAAGCACCGGCCAGTAAATCATAGTTGTTC
>JASANC010001934.1:0-94654 GCA_030248135.1 Theristus sp. LFF4_11
AAAAGCCATGCTTTTTCTCAAGACTATTATGAGTTTTTGAAACTTTATCATCACCAGATCATCACTATACACGGTGTACTACGGTGTTTTATATAAAACCATATACCCACATATACCGTATTACCCCCAATAAACCCCCATGGGGGATTAATATTAATACGATAATAATAATCAGCGACTTTTAGGGGTGGGGGTTTATTGGTGGGGGGGGGAGGATTATTGGTGGGGGGGGGGTTATTTACAAAAAATTCTAGGGGTGGGGGTTTGTTGAAAAATGGTAAAAATACCTTGCATGGCAGGCAAGAAAGTCGCCGAAACTTTTACTTTTCACAGTGATTTCCTTTTGTAACAGCCTTTTGTAATGAAATTACCATTAACTCATCCCTTTGGGGCCTTTGGTAGCACAATTTCACCAATGTCACTGCATTCAACCAATGAATTCGCTGGGTATGTGTTTCAAACAGGTTTCCAATTAACCCCCATAGGGGATTATTTGTGGGGGATTATTCGGAAACCTGTCGGGGGGGTGGGGGTTTATTGGTGGGTGGGATTAATGGTGGGGGTTTTAATGGGGGTAATACGGTATAAACTCCAAAGGAAGACTACAGAGTGTGTTAGAAAACGACACATGGTGTACATAACCACATTGCACATGTACAGGGTAGCGCAGAAGTAGTGGCCACGGCTTTGAACCACCAGGGCGCGCAAACCGCTCAACTACTTTTCACCTAAAATTTCAACCAAAAATTAAACAAAAGTTGAATATATTATAAGATATTTTGTAATTTTTGGATTAATTATGCATGCAAATTAATTTTCTATGCTGAAACTTGTTTCACGGATTTCAACGATTTTTATATCAATGTGTCTCGTGGCAGCTTTTACAACAAAAGCATTTTTGTGGTTGAACTTGATTCGTTTAAATAAAATAGGCCCCACAAAAAAAGAGAACCTAATCCCTATAGATGGAACTTATCAACAATCCCAGTCACGCACTTCAACTACAACGACCTGGAATTACTACTTGTACAATGATTTAATAATTTTAACACCCTGTAAACACAAAGCAACAGATTCAGACGTAAACTATGCCTGTCACCATCCAATACTTGCATGCTGCACTTGGAAAATAAATTTCCGAAGTCAACAATCATTTGTCCAACAATAGGCCAATAATTATGATATTTATTTGCGAACATATCATCTTTCAGCAATGTAACTTGCTCGAACACTTACTTTACTTTTACTTTTTGCACTGATGCTCACGCAAGCTTTTTGATCAGGTTTTAGGTACATACCGTATTACCTCTATTAAACCCCCATGGGGGTTTATTTCTTCAGCGACTTCTGGGGGTGGGGGTTTATTTTTGGGGGGGGGATTATTTTTGGGGGGGGGTTTATTTGGAAACCATTTTTAGGGGTGGGCAAAATGGCAAAAATACCTTCCATGGCAGGAAGGAAGTCGCAGAAACTTCTACTTTTCACAGAGATTTCCTTTGGTAACAGCCTTTTGTAATGAAATTACCGCCAACTCATCCCTTTGGGGCCTTTGGTAGCACAATTTCACCAATGTCACTGCATTCAGCCACTGAATTCGCTAGGTATGTGTTTCAAACAGGTTTCTAATAAACCCCCATGGGGGTTTATTTTTGGGGGGGGGGATTATTTGGAAACTTGTCGAGGGGGTGGGGGTTTATTTTTGGGGGGGGGTTTAATTTTGGGGGGGGTTTAATAGAGGTAATACGGTACAACATGTTCACTTGCATTGTATATACATTGTATGAGTGGTGTTAGTATGTTAAAAACATTATAGTTTGATATTGACCATTGGTTCATCGCTTGCATCCGTATCGATTTTCTATTTAACAAACCAACTCTTTAAAGAACCTGTAAAATGTTGAATTCAGGACAGTTTCTTTGTTTTATTATGTACCCTGCACACGAAGGGACAATTTTTTTACATCGCACACATGTATACTTCATACTCGTCGCAGTAACACATTGCAGAAATCACACACAGTCGCAAATTTTTGACGCTTGATTTTGCACATAAAAATTGAAAGATTTTTTCGTGTATCGTATCGTTTACAGAAAACTTGTTGTGGTTACAATTTACAATTTACCTTCTTAATTGAAGAGATGGGTTTTGACATGGACGTCTCCACCCATGTCAAGTCAAACAGTTTGTGTATTTATTGTTTTTAACTTCAAAAAAGTCTTATTCCATGCTCATCGATATCGTCAACCAAAACCGTCGCCTACCGCGCCTATTGTCTTATGTCCTAAAGTATAATAATATCTATCAACTGCAGATGTTTTAGGTTTAAAATAAAAACAAGATGATTATCAACTTGTAACAAAAATAGCAGCCAGCGTAACATGTTTTGTAAGCAAGCTGTGTACACTCTAACTCTATAACATATCCAACTAGCTGATTGGTTCATGCATGCATTATGTGCATGAGTTGCAGTGGAGGCGGATTTTGGTTTGCATAGAATCCATGCATCACGTGACCACCAACCAATCAGCTATCATACATGTAGTTGGATATGTTATGTTAGACTGCATATACAGTAATTAATTAATTAAATAAATAATTTTCTTAACCAACGTTCGAAACTTCTGACCCAAATGTTGATCCAAGCTCGCAGACAAGCTCATTTTTGTTTTAAGAAAATCCTTGTTATCGTTCTATTGTGTACACTGTGATTCTCGCCCAACTATAATGCGAACTATAATGAAATCGTCTTGCTCATATAAACAACTGCAGTCCTGGAGAGTGGAGACAATTACAAAAATCATTTTTCGCGTCCGCTTGACCGAACAGTGTTTTAAGAGTCGCTGTCCCAGAAAGTCGAACTTCTCAAAGGACCCATGCGAAACGAAAAAAAAATTGTTTCAAATTGAATCGCCGCCGCCAGATAGTTGTTAGTTATGATAAAAAAATAACACACACAAAGTTTCAGCTCTCAACTCCTAGTCTACGCGTGACAGCGGGCTTCCTGTCTGTTAAGGGAGGACTAATAGGGACGCACGCAAACTAGGAGTTTTGGTTGACTGCTTTGTTCTCCACACCACGTGCACCAAAAACACTCATCGAGCACTCATTTTGTAGCTACGGACTCAGAGAATACGTGATTCACTTTTCGTGCAAAAATATTCACGCACACGAATTATATGAGCAATTGAAACATTGCTTTGTGGAGAAAAAAGTCAAAAAAATGCATGTCTGCTGAATTGTGTGCCCTCTCATTGCCAAACAACGCTTCACATCCGTTAGCTTTTTCTTGTGCGTAACCCACATGAACTGTAGTTTATCCGACGCACAACAAATCAGCCGGAAATAGTGGGCCAAGTTTGCTAGGGGCACCTTTAGAGCAGGTCAAAGGGTGAAAAAAGTAAAAAAATGCATGTCTGCTGAATTGTGTGCTCTCTCATTGCCAAACAACGCTTCACATCCGTTAGCTTTTTCTTGTGCGTAATTCACATGAACTGTAGTTTATCCGAAACACAACAAATCACCCGGAAATAGTGGGCCAAGTTTGCTAGGGGCACCTTTAGAGTAGGTCAAAGCGTGAAAAAAAGTCAAAAAATGCATGTCTGCTGAATTGTGTGCCCTCTCATTGCCAAACAACGCGTCACATCCGTTAGCTTTTTCTTGTGCGTAACCCACATGAACTGTAGTTTATCCGAAACACAACAAATCACCCGGAAATAGTGGGCCAAGTTTGCTAGGGGCACCTTTAGAGCAGGTCAAAGGGTGAAAAAAGTCAAAAAATGCATGTCTGCTGAATTGTGTGCTCTCTCATTGCCAAACAACGCTTCACATCCGTTAGCTTTTTCTTGTGCGTAACCCACATGAACTGTAGTTTATCCGACGCACAACAAATCACCCGGAAATAGTGGGCCAAGTTTGCTAGGGGCACCTTTAGAGCAGGTCAAAGGGTGAAAAAAGTCAAAAAATGCATGTCTGCTGAATTGTGTGCTCTCTCATTGCCAAACAACGCTTCACATCCGTTAGCTTTTTCTTGTGCGTAACTCACATGAACTGAAGTTTATCCGAAACACAACAAATCACCCGGAAATAGTGGGCCAAGTTTGCTTGGGGCACCTTTAGAGTAGGTCAAAGCGTGAAAAAAAGTCAAAAAATGCATGTCTGCTGAATTGTGTGCCCTCTCATTGCCAAACAACGCGTCACATCCGTTAGCTTTTTCTTGTGCGTAACCCACATGAACTGTAGTTTATCCGAAACACAACAAATCACCCGGAAATAGTGGGCCAAGTTTGCTAGGGGCACCTTTAGAGCAGGTCAAAGGGTGAAAAAAGTCAAAAAATGCATGTCTGCTGAATTGTGTGCTCTCTCATTGCCAAACAACGCTTCACATCCGTTAGTTTTTCTTGTGCGTAACCCACATGAACTGTAGTTTATCCGAAACACAACAAATCACCCGGAAATAGTGGGCAAAGTTTGCTAGGGGCACCTTTAGAGTAGGTCAAAGCGTGAAAAAAGTCAAAAATGTATGTCTGCTGAATTGTGTGCCCTCTCATTGCCAAACAACACTTCACATCCGTTAGCTTTTTCTTGTGCGTAACCCACATGAACTGTAGTTTATCCGAAACACAACAAATCACCCGGAAATAGTGGGCCAAGTTTGCTAGGGGCACCTTTAGAGCAGGTCAAAGGGTGAAAAAAGTCAAAAAATGCATGTCTGCTGAATTGTGTGCCCTCTCATTGCCAAACAACGCTTCACATCCGTTAGCTTTTTCTTGTGCGTAACCCACAGGAACTGTAGTTTATCCGACGCACAACAAATCACCCGGAAATAGTGGGCAAAGTTTGCTAGGGGCACCTTTAGAGCAGGTCAAAGGATGAAAAAAGTCAAAAAATGCATGTCTGCTGAATTGTGGGCCCTCTCATTGCCAAACAACGCTTAACATCCGTTAGCTTTTTCTTGTGCGTAACCCACATGAACTGTAGTTTATCCGAAACACAACAAATCACCCGGAAATAGTGGGCCAAGTTTGCTAGGGGCACCTTTAGAGCAGGTCAAAGGGTGAAAAAAGTCAAAAAATGCATGTCTGCTGAATTGTGTGCCCTCTCATTGCCAAACAACGCTTCACATCCGTTTGCTTTTTCTTGTGCGTAACCCACAGGAACTGTAGTTTATCCGACGCACAACAAATCACCCGGAAATAGTGGGCAAAGTTTGCTAGGGACACCTTTACAGCAGGTCAAATGGTGAAAAAGGTCAAAAAATGCATGTCTGCTGAATTGTGTGCCCTCTCATTGGCAAACGACGTTTCGCATCCGTTAGCTGTTTCTTGTGTGTAACTCACAGGAACTGTAGTTTATCCGAAACGCAACAAATCACCTGGAAATCGTGGGCTTTGTTGTGTTTCGGATAAACTACAGTTCCTGTGGGTTACGCAAAAGAAAAAGCTAACGGATGTGAAGCGTTGTTTGGCAATGAGAGAGCACACAATTCACCAGACATGCATTTTTTTACTTTTTTCACCCTTTGACCTGCTCTAAAGGTGCCCCTAGCAAACTTGGCCCACTATTTCCGGGTGATTTGTGGTGCGTCGGATAAACTACAGTTCCTGTGGGTTACGCACAAGAAAAAGCTAACGGATGTGAAGCGTTGTTTGGCAATGAGAGGGCACACAATTCAGCAGACATGCATTTTTTTACTTTTTTCACCCTTTGACCTGCTCTAAAGGTGCCCCTAGCAAACTTGGCCCACTATTTCCGGGTGATTTGTGGTGCGTCGGATAAACTACAGTTCCTGTGGGTTACGCACAAGAAAAAGCTAACGGATGTGAAGCGTTGTTTGGCAATGAGAGTGCACACAATTCAGCAGACATGCATTTTTTGACTTTTTTCATCTTTTGACCTGCTCTAAAGGTGCCCCTAGCAAACTTTGCCCACTATTTCCGGGTGATTTGTTGTGCGTCGGATAAACTACAGTTCCTGTGGGTTACGCACAAGAAAAAGCTAACGGATGTGAAGCGTTGTTTGGCAATGAGAGGGCACACAATTCAGCAGACATGCATTTTTTGACTTTTTTCACCCTTTGACCTGCTCTAAAGGTGCCCGTAGCAAACTTGGCCCACTATTTCCGGGTGATTTGTTGTGTTTCGGATAAACTACAGTTCATGTGGGTTACGCACAAGAAAAAGCTAACGGATGTGAAGCGTTGTTTGGCAATGAGAGGGCACACAATTCAGCAGACATGCATTTTTTGACCTTTTTTCACGCTTTGACCTACTCTAAAGGTGCCCCTAGCAAACTTGGCCCACTATTTCCGGGTGATTTGTTGTGTTTCGGATAAACTACAGTTCATGTGGGTTACGCACAAGAAAAAGCTAACGGATGTGAAGCGTTGTTTGGCAATGAGAGGGCACACAATTCAGCAGACATGCATTTTTTGACTTTTTTCACCCTTTGACCTGCTCTAAAGGTGCCCGTAGCAAACTTGGCCCACTATTTCTGGGTGATTTGTTGTGTTTCGGATAAACTACAGTTCATGTGGGTTACGCACAAGAAAAAGCTAACGGATGTGAAGCGTTGTTTGGCAATGAGAGGGCACACAATTCAGCAGACATGCATTTTTTGACCTTTTTTCACGCTTTGACCTACTCTAAAGGTGCCCCTAGCAAACTTGGCCCACTATTTCCGGGTGATTTGTTGTGTTTCGGATAAACTACAGTTCATGTGGGTTACGCACAAGAAAAAGCTAACGGATGTGAAGCGTTGTTTGGCAATGAGAGAGCACACAATTCAGCAGACATGCATTTTTTGACTTTTTTCACCCTTTGACCTGCTCTAAAGGTGCCCCTAGCAAACTTGGCCCACTATTTCCGGGTGATTTGTTGTGCGTCTGATAAACTACAGTTCATGTGGGTTACGCACAAGAAAAAGCTAACGGATGTGAAGCGTTGTTTGGCAATGAGAGGGCACACAATTCAGCAGACATGCATTTTTTTGACTTTTTTCTCCACAAAGCAATGTTTCAATTGCTCATATAATTCGTGTGCGTGAATATTTTTGCACGAAAAGTGAATCACGTATTCTCTGAGTCCGTAGCTACAAAATGAGTGCTCGATGAGTGTTTTTGGTGCACGTGGTGTGGAGAACAAAGCAGTCAACCAAAACTCCTAGTTTGCGTGCGTCCCTATTAGTCCTCCCTTAACAGACAGGAAGCCCGCTGTCACGCGTAGACTAGGACTTGAGAGCTGAAACTTTGTGTGTGTTATTTTTTTATCATAACTAACAACTATCTGGCGGCGGCGATTTAATTTGAAACAATTTTTTTTTTCGTTTCGCCGGAGGTTCGAATTTCTGGGACAGCGACTCTTAAAAATAATTCAGTTTATATACGTATATATGTTTCAAGGGCGCATAGAAAACTGCAAGTATCTATTGCACCGAGTTTGGCGTTTCTTTTATTCCAAGACAGTTGTCAAAACAACCTGACTATTTAAAGCGATTGATTCGGAGGTATTTGTTCTCGAGCGACACTACACGAGATATTTGGTTTTCTGTTTTTTCCACAACTTTTGACAATCATGTTCGATCTATTAGTTTTATACCAACACCCTACTATTCAACAATAACAGTGTACAGGGTAATCAGAAAAAAACGTCAATTTTAAAAACGCTTCGATCATCTCGCGACTGCATTAATGTCTGAAGCTTAAAAATTCATATCACTTATAGTCATTTAGTTGCCATTTATTGTGTAAAGTTTCAGCCGAAGAAAGTATTAACAAGACACAACAGTACTTGTATCTAGAACTTTACATTTTGACGTTTTTTACATTTTCAATCATCGGGATACACATCACCATCATCATTTCAGTTTTCTTCTGACATATCACATCGTCTGCTGTTTTTCTGTCATCTGCTATATAATTGTCTTGTTTTAGTCACTTAAACTGTTCAATGTGTCTACCGTTGAGCAGATAAACAGCTACCGGCCACTGCATCGCAAAGTTCTGCAAGGCATCGCTTGCAATCGGTCATTGGAAACAACAGTGGACACATTGAACAGTTTAAGCCGCTGAAGCAAAACAATTATGGAGCATACGACAGTGAAAGAGAATAAGTGAAAAAATTTAAAGCGGTACAAAGTTGCTTCAAGACGGACAGTTTTCAAGTGTTTACCTACATAAATCGTGTTGTGACCAGTGCGGAAGAAACAGTGTACTTACATGTACGTGGGGTCGGTTACACGTTCAGTGTATGTGTTACATGTAATTCGTATAAATGAACGCAAACAGTTAAGATCAACAACTTCGCGTAAAAAATATTATCCACACTGTATAACACGTATTTTCTACCTGCGTTAACAATTTTTTTTTCTGCTTTTTTCAATTAGTTTTGTTCTTTCGAGAATGGTTTCTGCGCGCTCACTTGCATGTAACTGATACTGCACATATTATATCGCATACACGACATATTTGTTAATATATGTACATGTATACAATGTAATAGACATACAACGTTGGTTACAATTGACAATTAACCCAGAAATCGTTCGTTATAACACAAAGATATAAAAAACTGTCACCAGATCTACATATGCAACAAAGTTTTTCGGTTAGTTTTCAACAATTTTTGTATCAACAAAAACCGGCTTGTCAAAAAACACCAATTCTTCGCTGCACATTTTCGAAATCATTCTATTTTCTTGTTCCATTATTATGCACGCTCAAGCTCGTCTCCATCTATTGTGCTGCTGCGACCTACATACAATGTAACCAAACGCTGAAGGCCAACGGAACGTTGAGAAACGCCTTCATGGGTCAATGGGCAAAGATTTTCATTTTATGTCTTTCATTATATCTTAATTTGTCACAAACAATCCAATGGTTTTCAGTCGGATAGTTCGTGCTAATTTTATTAATCTTGTTTGTCAAAAGAATGCTTATCACAGCAAGTGCTGGGTTCGATTAAAGAAAAATTCAGTTGAAAGCTCTACTTTACTTTCTAGCGAATACGCTTGTTGAAACCAAAGAAATAAAAAGGAGCATTGAGAATCCCGCTGCATTTTCAATTTAAGGTCTTGAGCCAAGCTTTTCAGTTACAATAGCGGCATCAGTTTTTGTATAACTACACAATTACGTACAAACGTCTGTACACTGTATATGATATAACCAAAATGCCTGTCATTAAAGGCGTGATACTGTCTGACCGTGTGCATCCCTTTGAATTGTGAACCCGGTCATTAAATTGTGTTAGCAATTAAAATAGGCTTGACATTTCAAAGTACATATCAGAAAGCTTGTTAGTGACCATTGGTGTCAATGTGTACAAAGAGCAATCGTAAACTCATATGCTTATTTTCACGCGTGTGTCGTCATTATTCTTTTGTGTAATTCACATACATTGGACAGTATTTCATAATAGACGCCATATCGTTGAACTCAGCTTTTATCACCATGCACAAACAATTATTTAAAATAGTAGGTGCTCGACTGCTCCAAACCTGCCTTTTGTATGTTGGTAATTATCTAGCGATTTATGAGCGTTGTAAATAACCTTAACGCGATCGTTTTTAATTGGTTACCATCAGACCTGGTGATTTTTTTTACCGTGACCTCAACATGATCAGAAACGATGAACGGGGATTTCATTCCTTATTTCACTTCACCAAGGAATAAGTCAACAAAATAAAACAAAAAAAAAACAAAGCACCGTGATTTGGCTGCAAATATTCAAACGTCTGGACGTCATCGACCTATCCCTTAAAAGTAAACAACTGTAAATTTCGCCGCGAAACAGTCGACCGAAACAGCATGCATTATACAAATAGGGTGATCTAAAAAAACTACACGATAAGAATCGTCTCTACGTAGCTCTGGTGTTCAAACGATCAACAGAAATCAATTGCTTCATCAAAACGTGCTGCAGAGTTTTCGACACCGCATGGCCGCTGTGATCGAGAATCGAGGCGCTGCTCATACTGAGCAGTTCAAGCGTCTCCGACAAGACAGACACACTGATGGGGACGACAGTGAAACAAAAGATGAACTGACCGAACTCCCGGATGAAAACCTGGAAGATGATGACGATGTGTGTGTACAGGAATCATAAATTGAAAATTGTGGTTTTTCTGATTTTTAATAACATTGCTGATTTCACGAGGTACAAATCACGGATTGTCATGAAATTTTTAACACAAAAAATGAAAAGTTATACGTGATGCTTGGTTTGAATTTCAACCCAAACCAGACCCGTTGGCGAACTAGGAGAGCCGATTCTTATCGTGTGGGTTTTTGGATCACCCTGTACACTGGGTAGAGCTTTGAAGAAGCTTAAGCAGACCTCGAAGAACAAAGCTCAATATTGGTCTGAGAACTCTCGAAAAAAGGAATTTTTGTTTGAAAACTTTTCTTGATATTAAAAATGCTTCGACTGTTTGGAAGCGTTAAATTAAAAAGGTTGAGAATTTGAGCCTAACACCAGTTAAGGAAAACCCTAATTCAATTTGTGGGTGACATGTCAAGGGCAATCCACAGAGTGGTCTAAAAGTAATGGGTACAACTTTGAATCGCTCTAACTTGCCAACGGTTGGACCGTTTGAGCCGAAATTTTAGTTGCTCACATAAGAAAAGCAAAGTTAGACCTCCACCAATTTTAGCCCAAAATTGCCCCTGTGCGGCAGCAAAGTTCGAAAAAAACGAATTTTTGCATGAAAAACAGCATTTTTTCGGATTTATTCATCGATAACGTCACAAATTAAGCAAAAAACTGTCAAAAATTAAAGCTGATCTTTCTCGAAATGCGAGCCGCCAGCTTCAATGCACAATCGAGCCTTATTGGCTAAAGATCGTCCAAACTGTGGACCGACTGATGTTCAGCTCTTTTGATGTACGCCGCGGTGATTTCCCGGGGCTGTGAGCAATCGCAGCAGCAATTTTTCGTTTCATAAAACGTTTTCACAACAAATACGCGATTTTCAATTGGCAGACGACACATTTTCACAAAACGAACGCACACTTCACTGCAACTCAACTGAACTCTCTCACGCACGATGGAACAAGCGAATCGAACACAACATGATGTTTCGCGCACATTCGCGCTTTTTTCTCGCGCTTAGCGATTGAGGAGTGAGAATGAAAATCTTCGCGATTGTGTGAAGGGAAATTGAAAACAGCAATAGCTATACTGCCTTTTTGACGTTATCGATGAATAAATCCGATGTGAGACAGAAAAATTTCTGTTTTTCATGCAAAAATTCGTTTTTTAAACTTGGCTTCAGCACAAGGGTAATATTCTTTTGTTTGAGCTAAAAATTGGTGGGGGTCTACGTTTGTCCTTTCTAAGTAAGCGACTAAAATTTCAGCTCAAACGGTCCAATCGTTGGCGAGTTAGAGCGATTCAAAGTTGTACCCACTTATTTTTGAACCACTCTGTAGAACTCCCTAATGCAATCTGACAACAACTCAATAAAGTTGTCCGCTCTTCAGTTTTAAGTCAGTTTTCATAATGTCTCAAAATCAATTTCTTTGTTAACTTGACTAGAGCAGTCAACTCACAAAAATGTGCGGAGCTTTTCACCTTTGAACAGGGCTATAGAGATTTTAAATATTGCGTGAACCGCATGCTCATTGTGAATCGTGTAATTTCATCCTATTCTTGAATACACTGATTGATACTGTCTGTCTTCGAATGACGATATTCTATGCTACATGCACGATCTATCTCAGTAATGGGTCATCTGTCATTGCATCTCCATTTTGATCAAGTTGTTCCGCGCCAAAATCGCAATGAATATATGTGTCACTCGAAGTGCATATCCTAAAACCGTGCTACTGTATTTTGATACGCATATTCGCGGTGCTACAAATGGCTCAAGAATCGTGTGCTAATGAAATATGGCTTGTATGTTCATGTACATGTATATGCATGATCATATGGTCGATTTCGCGGTTGCATGCCATTAGCATCTTATCCCAGATAGGCACATCCTTGGCCCACATTTTTCGTTTGAAAAACTACCAAAAGCCGTATAAATGACTACATTTTGCTCAAAAGCATGTCCGCTAAACGCAAACCAATAAGAAATCGTTATTTTCCGTCAGTAATATACACATGCGCATGATTACATAGTCATGAGTCTACTGGGAGAGCTAAGGCATGTCTGAGATACAATATCCAAAAGGAACTATTGTACGTGTACATTATGCATTGTTGCTGCTGAACGATTTGAAATCAAGGCATCTGTCGTTATGGTGCTGATTAGAAGAAGTTGTATTAACAGACACAGTTTTATTTTTAAGCGTATTTTCGCTATATTTTGAGCGGAATAAATTGAATACTTGACTTGGCGCAGCTCTGTTCTCGCACGCATTATAATTGCTGTATCCCAAGCTAAACAGTGGTTAGCATACCCAGCGGGTTAATGCAATAACAATTTATGTCGATGCTACATGTACATGAACATGCGGTGTCTTTTTCCATGCGATGGATTTTGCTGTTGACAATGCACATACAGACAACATTGCAATGTGATAACACCCAAATGCTGTTAACCGCTTTAGTGAGATACACGGCCTCCGGCAAAGACACGCAAGCTAAGTACTACAGTATGCTTACCAGCTTGGTTTACGGTGCATGTAATTTTGCATACAGGGGGCGATGCTTGTGATTAGACACGACTATAAGCAGACACGATGATTTCTGACAATTGTTGTTACAAGCACATTATATGTTTGTTAGTGCACGGCCACATGTCTCGCTGCTTGTACTCTGTGCGACTGCGTGCGTCTCTGTAGGCAGTAATTAGCGACTGCCCCATCTTGTCAGTGCCACTGAATTTTTAAGCACAACAAAGATGCATGGCGCCTTTTTCTTTTAGCACCGTTTTGTTTTGCGATCCATATAGGGAATCAGAATCATGCATATCCCCGCCTTCGGTCATGCGGTCGTCGTACACAACAGCTTTCGCGTTTGACATGCTTGAATTCGGTTAGAGCTGCTGTGATAACGGCATAATGAGATTACAAGGTTCGCACGGAAACAATATTACATGTTTATGACAGCAACGATCATCGGCACCACTGCTGCCATTTCTGCGTTGTATGTTTCTCTGGCGGTGGTATTATTATTGAGTTTACCGGAATGTTTACTGTTGATATAAGCGTCTTAAAAGTTTCTACTCAGGAGATGCTTGCTTACGCAGTTTTGTGAACAAGAACTAAGGAAGTACTGTATTCTTTCATTGCCAATATTTTTATGGTGTATTTTTTACAAAGCCGGTTGATAATTACTTCTTTAATACTATTAGTTCAGTTGCTTTTGATTATTTTAATTCTGTGCGTTTTAGAGTGTAAAAATTTTGACGAAAATATAGGAGCAGTCTTGTGCATGTGTGCAACGTGTTATCTGACAGCTAGTGTCCGCCCCTCACTCAGCAGCTCACACCTCAACATAAATTCAGTACTCTCTTTTCTCACATGATCCGGCATATTGTGTGCTTTTATAGCTTCAATACCAAACATGGTGTAAGTGAACTTGTTAACAACAGTAAATGTACAACTGAGCGCATCTCTGATGCCCAAGCCCGTATATCGAAGAGACCAACGGAGCTTCCGGCTCGTTTGCGTCTAAATGTCATGTAAATTCTGGTGCGTCCGTTCATGTGCAAATGTGTGAGCAATGCAAAGCAAAGCACGATGTATCGCTGAACTGACATGAACATGCAATGAGATAAGTGCAATAGAGATGCCAGCACTATCGCCTGCGTACCATCGGCTCGTTAGTGATCGTTTCAAGCTATCCGATTTTCAATGTATCAAACACATACAGAGTAACTTTGGCTGACTAGCAAGTTTCCCTGCGACTGCAACTTTCACACGCCGTTTAGTTTTCATGCTCGTTTTTTGTGCCGCTTTCTGGCATTTGACTATATAAAACTAGGGTGGCCGTTAAATTTGGCGGCTATTGCCAGCAGTCAGCGGCGTCTTTTTAAACGTAGACGCATAGCGTATCGTTCACATAACTTTCAGTGGTGCTACGGGTGACAATACAATAGTTTGCTTGATTTCGTTGCATGATACACAGATGTAATTTTATCTACAGTGGTGTACACTGATGTCCGTATCAGTCACCGAAATAAAAACAGCTAAAGACCAAAGCATCTAAAATTAATTTAAAATTTTTTCATCGGTTAATCATTTACCCACAAATACGTAAATTTGCTATTACGAATTGGATTGTCAAACAGAAAAATCCAAGAGACCTTTTCAAATATACAAAAAGTTTTTAAAGAGCTAAAATGTAACAAAAACAAGTCTTGATAGGTAAAAAAGGCACTGATAGGCAAGTTATGGACATCTTCCCCATATGCTAGAAGCTGTTGAACGGCAATGAACAACATTCATGTAAAAATGTAACTTAAACATTAGCACTTTTTTGTGTCGTTCATCGTCAGTATTACTTACTTTTGCTTGTTGTGGTTCTCATTATATGAACTTTTGAAATAAATACTTGAGTTACAGTCTAGTGAGTGATACACGTGAATCAGACAGAACAGGCTACAAATAAAATGAAAGAGAGGGCGACAGCTAACGTATACATGTACAGGTATGTACATACATGTAGTCCGCGTGTGTAATCTTCAGTTTCTCTCGATTGCTTTACAGCCTTTACATTTGATCTAGTGTGGTTGTGGTGAGACTGAAAGCTTGAACAAACAACGAGACCTATATGTTTGTAAGCTATCATCTAGATTGAAAGAGAGACGACCTTGTTCCTGAGTGAGCTGCCATTGCAAGAGATATGCAAATTGATACGGTATTTATGAAGAATGCAACAGACGGACAGAGTGTGTTTGTGCGAAACCGAGTGAGGTATTATTGACACAGCACTGACTGCAGACATAGATCGCGATAACTATTACAAGTAGCTGGTACATAGATTTTCGAGCCTTTGAACATATTATTCCATTGGATGACATGTACTGTTGTATTCGCTGAGAGAGCGGTGTGAGTTTGCAAAATAAACAAAATGCTAATACAATGTATGTTTTCAATAGTTGTTATTATACGCGTTCGTGTCACTTGCATATCCATTGCTGGATTGGATACTGCGATCGCTGGTAGGTTGCATTGTCAACAGAAAATGAAGAACTGACCAAGCAGAACAAGTACAAACACGAGCAGCTTTAAGTCGCTCTAATAGTTTGCAACCGCAAAAACGTGTGCTTCACGTGCGTATTATACGTGTAGTTGCTTTGTTTCAAGCAAGGTTTACTGTATGAGTCAATGTAATGGTTTCAACTGACAGTTATTTTCTCGTCTTTGACGGTTGTTTTTTGGCCAAATTATGATTGAACAAGAAATGTTTTGGCTTATACGTTTTACTGGCAACAGCGCACCAGGCAATTTTACGGTGAAAGATTCAAGCCAAAAAGACTTGTTCTTTATGCCGACTATTGTCCCTATGTCAAACACAGTACAATGCAAAGCGAGACCTCACATGAAAAATTGGATTTGCTCAAATAACTGCTTCGTACTTTCATGAAGTAGTCTCACTAACTCAATTATGATCATCGGCGGTCCCATCCAACTCAAAAAGAAAAAAAATATTTTTATCAATTATCGTTCACTCTCACTGCAGTTAACTTTGTCAAAATTTGGTTTTTCAGAAAATGTGTGCATGTGAAAGTTCTGAAAGGGCAAAGTAACAAAAGCAAGTGTAGTTTTCCCACAAACTCTGCCAATGCTAAATGTAGTTAAATGGTCGTGTATATCATTTGTCCTTGTAAATTTCATAATATGAGTTGTTAGTCATCTTTTCATAATAACTTTATTTATCGACCGTCTTCTATTGTCATGTACTTATTGATATGCAAAATAAAGAATACATAAAAAGAAATAACATGTACCTTATGTTCGTGAAGACTAAGGAAAACTGCCCAGACTACATCACAGCATACAAAGTAACTGCGAATATGCGAACACACACCACCACCACCACTATAATTCAAAAGTATTTTTAGGTTTTGATGATTTGTGTGTGTGTGACAAATGATGACGGATCACATGCGTAAGTCACACCTTCTTCTGCATATTAGTTACCAGTGTATTTGAGGTACACGGCTCTTGTCATCATTACCCATTTATATACTTTGTTCGGCAACTGAAAAACGAATTACCTTGTAGCGTCCAAGAAGTCGAGGTTAAACTATTGACAGTACAGTATATTATTATTAGTAAAGCATTTATCGCAGGATGTGCTATTTTGTCAATTCCCAACGGCAATGAGTATGAATGAATATTGAAGATGCTAACACATGTTACATGCATGTACCTATTTGTGCATGCGTGAGGACATTGCTGAAACATGCACAAAAAGCATGTGCTCTGTATCTCTGAAGTTTTTCTCAATGACGTTATGTTAGTTTACCTCAACGACCGTGTTACACCACATAAATTATTACTAAACGCCACGTAATATGACTTTTCTCATTGATAAACTACTAAATCACAAAATGCCTAAATAACATAATCAGCATTAGGCATCAGCGCGATATTGTGTCGGGTCAGCAGCAGTGTGAACATACATGTAAAGTTTTTAAATTTTTTTCGAGTGCAAATGGATGGGTGAACACTTGAGTTTTCTCATGTGCCACTATATCTATTCTTCATCATCAACATGTGCGGACTTGAACAGTCATCCCATTTCAGGTGAAAACCAATCCATCACACTGATTGTCTATAGTCCGATTTCTTGTCCGTTAGAATTGGCCAAACGTTTCGGCATTTGACTGTATAGACTATTCAAGAAACCCTTGCATTTTTTTTGTTGCATTCGTCGTCGCAACGCAACATTTCATAACAGTAAAGTTTATCTGGTTTTACTCGCAGCAGTTACACTACTGTTTACGTTGCCTAACAACGTTTTTTCTTTGATTCAAATTTTTAAACAAAAAAGTTGTTGTTTCACAAGAGTACTGTAACATACTGCAAATCCCAAAAACGTTCATATAATCTTTAGTCCATTTTATATTTTACAGGGTGTGTCCCAAAAAACATAACAAGTAAATGGCTCGTGCGGCCGACTGGTTGCACGTGAAGCCATGAAATTTAAAACACTTCTAGAACTAAGCTACATATTTTTTGTGTTTAATTTTTATCCCGAAATTTTACTTTTTCAAAGATATTTCAACAGAAATTCGTAAAAACTCAAAAGTCACTAAAATTCAGCATTTTGACTCAAAATAAACATCATTGTCGTCATCAAAATTTTCAGCTGGCAGTGGCACAAGGTCACCTTAATCTTCACTGATAGCATCATGTTCATCCTCTCGGCCCTTCAGTTTCAATTTTCCCAGTTGTGAAATGTGTTTTCCGTTGTTCTCAATGTTTGTCGACACTCGATGTTTGAAATTGATAGTGCGCGACAGCGCGAGTGGCTGTCGGCGTCGTTCGGTGGCCACTGGATTGGCCGCAGGGGCAGAAATGAAAGGCCCAAGAGGAGTCTGGACCTCAAGCCTTTTGACTTCTGGGTTTGGGGAACATCTGACGGATATTGTGTAACGTACGGCGTCTACCATTGCAGCGGTGTGCAAGAAATCAACGATTATCGGGCGCTGCACCAGAAAGTGATCAGTTTCAAACATGTTCAAAGGTCGTCGTTCATTGAGAACAATGGAAAACACATTGAGCAGTCGAGAAAAATGAAACCGAACGGCCGAGAGGATGAACATGATGACATCAGCAAACAAGAAGCTGATGATAAACTTGTGCTACTGCCAGATGAGAATCTCGATGACGACAATGATGTTTATCTTGAGTAAAAAAGATGAATTTAATTGATTTTTGCGTTTTTACGTAATTCTGCAAAAATATTTTGAAAAAGTGGAATTTCGGGATAAAAATTGAACATAAAAAATGTGTACCTTAGTTCTAAGTGTTTCAAATTTCATGGCTTCACCTGCAACTAGTCGGCCGCACGGGCCATTTACTTTTGTTATGTTTTTGGGACACCCTGTACATGTAAAATACATTAACTGTCCGTTTGTCCGTTTTCGGAAAAGTATGATCATTTGCAATATCATCATTCCATGGGAAGTATATTCGTGAAAATAACGCATCATAACGGGTTGTAAGAGCTTGCTTCTGCATATGTTTATTAAAGTGCAGACGACATGTCTGTGTGCATGCATCAGTTTTCAATATACAATCATTACACAAGGCCATTCATGTTGTATTCCAACAGTAATAAGTCAAGTTATCAATCCATTGCATGTCAACATGACATGTTTGTATAGGACATGCATGTATCAACACAATTCAAATGTTACACGTGTTTTCGCACCATGTGTTACGCGTCTGTATGCGCACAATGTAATACCATACAGACGAGTACAAAATGCAATCACATTATGGTGTAAAAATATCACCATATACTAACCATCCACCAACAATATATGCTGTAAACCTATGCATTGACGCGGTGTAACCATTACAACAAAATGATCTCGACATCTAACCCGTCCACCCGGCTGTCATCAATAGACATGTCATTATTCATAAATGACAGGCAACCATCAGAGAAGCCATTAGCGATCGTTTTTTATGATACACGAGTCGTGTACACACATGTGCATGTACGTATACTACAGTACGGAAATTTATATCATGCATGCGGGAAACATACTCCGCCTGTTTGTCCAGTTCTCCATTTTTTTTATTTTTTTTGCTGATACAAAAAAAGTTAATCGAAACACGAGTACCTAGTTTCTGTACTTATTACCACCAAAACTTGACTTGTGTCGTAACTGAGAAAGCTGTGGAAGATTCAACTGGAATAATCCCATTTACTTTTTACAGAAACAATCAGTGATCACTTTGTTGTGCTGTTCGTCTTTTCCAAAACACATCACTGCTATCCATTTGCATGCATGATACTTCGTCTGGATGCCTGTACATTTACTCATTAAAGTAATGTAACTGCAGCTTTATCCACTGCTAAAATGCGCACACAACGTATTTTATTTTGAAGACCAAAACAGTTAATGCATTCTCACGGTCAAACTTGTAAATGTACAGTATTCATGCTGCTAAGTGTCATTTCTTGTAAAATCGCTTGATTTGTGCTGACATTTACATGCATTTTGCCTTTCATTGACAAATCTATTTTTCAAAATAAAGCAAATATGTCATGTTATACTTAAGTTATATTGTCAACCGTATGAACTGCAACAGTATCACTCAAGCTAGCAGTTGAATTGCTGCTCAAAGTTTCCGTGTAAAATAGTCACAACAGGAAAAGTCAAAATTACATATTTATTGTGCAATATAAATATCAGGTGTTGTGTGCACGTGTATGTGTTTGCATGTGCATACATCTACACAGCTAGGCTAGCTACACACACAGCTACACAGCCATTAATGCCTAACACTCAACAGCAAAACAACGTTGGGCATTAATCATCGAAGAAACACCTGCTCTCCGTGGTGGTACAAACATTTCCTCAAAATGTACCTCAGTTAATTTGCAACAAAATATGCATTACAACCAGCTAGTAAAACAACTACAAAATCCTTGACCGTTTTGACATTAACTGGTCGAAAAAGAATAGCCGACAAAGTTGCCGCCACATAAAAAAATTATTTTGCTAGAAAACAGAAATAAGAAACGATTTTTCTGTAATAAAGAAACACCACTATAAATCGTACGGCTAGATATTCACCTTCCCGGATACGCACTGCGCATCATAATTGGGCTGAACATCCTATTATTAGTAACAAAAGCGGATAGTCAGTACCCTGAATTGCAACGTGATGAAAAGAACCGGATTCATGAAGCCATCTAGCTCGGAGTCCAGCTGTTGCTTCTACCATGTCACGATTACACTCGTGTGCCATGTTCACTGCTTCCGATATGATATCTGATTATTCTATTTGATTCGAAAGCACTAATATAATAGGTTTATAACGGATGATGCCGCTATGTAGAAAGCAAATCATTTGTTAACACGACTACAGTATGATTATCATATTTGTACCTTAACG
The DNA here is from genome assembly GCA_030248135.1 of Theristus sp. LFF4_11. Classification (NCBI taxonomy): domain Eukaryota; kingdom Metazoa; phylum Nematoda; class Chromadorea; order Monhysterida; family Xyalidae; genus Theristus; species Theristus sp. LFF4_11. The sequence goes on from JASANC010001934.1 coordinate 20,031, forward strand.
GCCAGGAACAAACGGCTACGAGAACAAAAGAGGATGGGGATTGAATATCAAGCTTCATGTACCAAATAGCGCAGAAATATACAGAAATATATTTCTCATAAGTCTCGAAGCCATACCACAGCGGTTCCATGAACTGCACAAAAACGTGTACATGTACGCATGAACATATTTGTAGTAATTTACACACTAAGCACAGAGACATCCTCGTGTACGGGCATGTTGTTATCACTAATGGATTTAACAACGTGCACGGCCGTTCTGTTAGTCACTGTGAAGAGAGACATCGCGTCGATTTGTGAAAACGGTGTAATTATATGTACGGATCCGTGCGCGACCAAACAAGCGTAAACCGTCGCACATGTTTATAATCATAGTCATACACGTAGTAAATAGTTGAAACATGCACACTGATACAGAGATATATGACCATAATGCGCATTTTTGCCGCCATTTGCGTTCTTTACATGAACAGAGATACAGATAACGGCAATCTACCAAAAAACTATGTTGTGTGTATGTGTATCTTTTAGTAACCATAGATCCCCGCCTCGTTTAAGTTCAATTTGTATCGCGTCCAAGGATCATTAAAAGACATCCATTTCTGAACTTGAGAATCGCCATCACCCCATTACCTCCTTCGGTGCATGTGGGTGCAAATTACCGTACCGAGTACACATACATCTCAATTATATTATTGCATGTGTTTTGCATGGTGTGTCACATGATCTTCCTGTGCTACGTCACCTATTTTAAGGACGATGATTATACGGTATAACACACAGTTGTTTGACCCAGAACAGTCGCATGCAGACTATTACACCATGCATCCTCCAAATTTTTAACAAAAACAGCCTTATCAATTAGTCAGACGATGCGATAATGACTATGGGTGTACAGGCCATCCGTGCAAAACTTTATTTAGAAAATTCCATTTGACGTCGGTTGCGTATCGGTAGTTGTATGCCCGGTCTTCTGCTGACCACTTCAGACTTCACTAATGTGTCGTTTTAAATTCTTTGTGCATGTCCGAAAAATAAATGCGTATGTAAACACGTATAATAGGGTATGTGATACAGAATCCTGTCGCTTCAGAATTCACGAACACTTAAGACTCATCCCTAAAAATTTATCCAAGAAAGTGGTGTACATGCCAAATCAAAATAGCCGTAATCATAATCTTCTGTGTACATATCAGACACCGCCATATGTCTCATTTGTGCATGTGTATATACGTACCGTACCCGGGTCTAAAGTATGTGCTCATTGTTCTGTTCAAAGGTTCATGTCCATCTCTGCCACTTATACTCACTTAACCACGCTTACATACATAAAAGACAACATAAGCGGTATTATAGAGGCCACAGGAATTTGTCTAAAATGCAGAAATTAAGACATATCGTAAATAATCTTGTTCACATTTGTTGTTATTATGTTAAATCCCATGACAAGAGAATAAAAGGACCCCTGTATAGATCAATCCGTAGTTGGAGACATACAATGTACATGTCGTTTAGATACAACGTTTATAATACAATGAAGCAGACATTATTGTCCGAAAGATGATACGAAAATTATTTTTACATACATGTGCATGCAGTTTCTCATATCGAGATTTTTATATATGCAGCTCACCGGGAATACATGGCAAGAGCTGCTAATAGCGCACTTAAGCCCATGTAAGTGGCCACACTTGAGCTACCCACAGCCGTGGAATCGTCAATCAAAACAGAATAACTGAAGCGACTATATCACTCCTGATATCTGTATTCCTGCACGCGGTGAACCTGAACCTCAAATGGCATTTACGCTGGATGGTGTATGCATAGTACATTAAGATATATACTTCACAAGTATTATCTACAAATCAGTAGCAGAGATCAAAATCCAGGGAATAATGTCAAACATTAATTGGTGCAAATCTCATCTGTTCCGGTTATTATGCATGTACAATGTAATTGTATGTGCATTACGTTGAATACAATCTAAATTTCAACAACAATAACAATGGTTCCCTGACAACATCTAGTCTCAACAAGGTTAACTCATCTGACGGCTTCTGGCGCCAGAAAATTTGTAGTAGCCAAAACAAATTTGTTACCTGTGCAGCAGGTGGTCATGTGAGCATAGCCCCTCCCTTCCAATAAAGTTGTGCAACACCCTGCTAGTGCGTACTCACTACAGTCCCCCTCGAACAATAATGATCGCCTATTGTAAAAAAGTCAGCTATCAATAAAACAATCGGAATACGCTCAACGCTACTGCTTTTTCAACCCATCTCAGTTGCTGTTACGAAATTCCTGCCGTGCGATTCATTAATGTCATGTCTTATGCACATGAGCACTGTCCCGAGGATCATGCACCTATCATTTATTTTTCTGCTCCAAGGGGATCCGCCCCTGCATTTCGAAGCTGTGCAGTTTCAAATCGCTTCACACAGTTCACTTGCTATTGTTTACAAGAAAAAGAGAGCACTTCTCAGACAATTTACCATCTCTGTCATTACAATAATGAGTGAGTAGTAGTTACGACTTTCCACATGTGACCCCCTGTGGTAAACACGTTTCCGACGAAAACTGTCATCTGATACAGTAAATATCTCTGTTCCCGGCCTGCTGGGGCTACTGACTCGTGTCCTCGTAATTACTAGGCAAATGCTGTCAGATAATGGTCTTTGTTTTTATTTGCCTTAAGTAATCTTTGTCTTAAACATGGATGAAATGGACGTGAGAGTCAAATTTCTCAACCGGATTTCTGAAGTGCCGACGAGCTTAACGTCTCATACAAAGTTGATCCAACAGCACCAGTCTCCCTGCTATGATTCTGCAGTGATAAACCCACAAAACCAGCTTTTTGTCATTTTGTAATTAATTTCTACGTCTGTCACTTTGGCTGATACCGTCAGTGTAGTATTTCTTTCTGTAGAAAGCGATGCAGAAACATGTTGGAAAATTTCACAAAAGGAAATCAAGAAACTTAAGAAAAGCTGAAGTAGTTTTTCGTCATGCGTAATCACTTCTGATCCTCATTTGTTACCATTTACATGTTTTGAAATGGTACGTTAGTTACAGGACGTGTAGCTTTTGTGTGAATCAGTCTCCCATAAGTGCAGCACATGAAATATGGTTGTGCAGCAGCAGCAGTTACTGTGTAAATGTTGTTGTAAACCGGTCGTGTTCATAAATCAGTTTTGGGGTATTTTTGAGTGACAAGTTTTGTTCAACATGGGCTTCCTCTTTCAGTAATCCGCGTTGTATCGTAATGCCCGTTGTTAATCAACAACCATAGTCATGCAAGAGCGAGCAATTTGGCTTTCGGTATGATTATAGAGACTAACTTTATAAACGGTTAATATCGCCACTAAATCTAGTTTGGTGTCCTACGGTAGGTGCCGTATGTGGGTATTATTTCTCGTTCAGCCTCATGCCTCCTTTTACATGCCCGTGGCTTGTGTGCACATAAGCAGAAATAATCACTTATAATGCCAGGTAGCCAGACATATAAGCGGACCAAAAGTCACCTATAGCTACCAAAATGTATCAGCTATTCAACCGATTGCTAAAATCTAGTCAGGTATAGCAATCGACGCTATTGTACATGTATTATTGTCACCAATACAAATTGGCATGTCGAATGCACAATGTACATGTAAACGCATATACAGCTCAATGGTCACAGAAAACTATGGAGGCAGTCGGGTTATTAACGCGGTGTATATTCAGATATGACGAGATTGCGTATATTTTGTCGGCAACCACGGCGATTAGTTTATACGATGTCTAGTGACGCGAATAAAGGCTCTCATTTGACCATGCTGGTCGCATGACTACTCTGAGCAATTCAAAAATGTTAGCAACCCGAAAAGCGTACGGTAGAGCGCGCGGCTTCCCGCGGCGAAGGCTAGATAACTGATATCCGGTATCAAGCTCTTTGTTGCACTGCACCATTTGAACACATCTATGTTGTCTTCGTGTTGTTAAGTATCAAACTATATGGCAGTTCTTACATGTACTAGTTCACTGTGGCAGCAATGCAAAATACGGAACATTACACAATGCACACACACAGGCTTTTGTAATAATTAGTTTAGAATTTAAAATGTTATTTCCACTTCTTTCCCCATATGTTCGTCAGATACAGAATCGAACTTCACATCCATAAACAAATTACCAATTCTGTTCTAAACCACAGCTTAAAAAGCACACAAAACGGCTGCAGTTGAATACTTTGCTTTCTATTGTATCTTACATGAAAGATTCAATTGTTTACGGTTTTCTAGCTGAAATCGTTAGGCACTCTCATTACCATATCCGTGTAGTTTCGCCATTTTCAAAAACTAAACATACTTGCTTGAACAACCAAACAGCGTATACACCACTGTTACTTGTACCGTGCTTAACTAATTCATCGACTATTAAAAAAATTTTGATGCTGGACCTGCGTATCTTTGTTTGAAGCTCATTCTGACGATAAATAATAACCACCGACTTGCTATCGATACAAAGTGAAGCGTGGCCAATCAGAGTGTTTAGCTCCGCCCATCTGTAGTTGTGATTTGCCTCCCGCACGCTAGGCGACTTTCCATGCGTTTATCAAGTTATCCTTGTGATTGTTAATGGCAGATCATGTTTACATCGTGCACACATAAACCATGCCATGCTCAACCTTCTCTTGTTTTGTTTCCATGCATTGTGGAGTCAGCAATCGCGTGTGTCGCAAAATATCAATTTTTTCAAAAACTTTTTGGTTCCAATCTTTTTCAAATGCACATTATCGATGCACATCAGAGCTCATTGACATTTATTCGTGATACTTGCCTATTTTAAGTGTATAATTTTTACTGAACATCAGTAGATTTTGCGCGGATACATCAGTTACAGACGTTGGTTTGTTGCGTGAAGTGGTGTTTGTTTATGTTCTCCGTTCATGTTCTTGTAATTCCTGATGTACGATTGTAATTCATAACCCTCATGCACAATACTGATTGTTTGGGATTTAGCCCGCCATTGATTTTTTTCCTCCTGACACAAATATAATCGAGATTAAGTTTACTGTTGGTCTTGATCATTATGTCATCGGCGCGTAATAAGTGGTTGCCCTAAATTTACTTGCAATCCTAATGCCCAACTTGAAACTGTGAAACTTGCTGCTCGTGTAGCTCTACTCTTCTTCTTCTCGTGTAGCAATTTGCATTTTTTCTTCCATTGACATTGCAAACGATCACACAAAGATTGTTTCTTTCAAATAAAAACAAATATTATTTTTTATTTTGGTCCCGAGACTCAATGCGCGCATAGATAGGTAAACAGTTTCTTACAAGACGCGGGAATTAAAAATTGGTAAAGTGGTCCGAGTCTCCTAACTGGGGACGGGTACACCTCTTAAGCCATTTTGAATTACCATTTAAAGATTGAAACTGGTTTTCTTTCTTCGTCTGAACACGCATTAAGTCGCAGAACCTAAAAAAATTAATTTTATTAAAAATAATACAATCGCTTCAGCTCACAACCGAGATCAACCGAATCATCAAATTGTACAGAATCGAATGACAATGTGGATGCCAGGAAGAACGTTTCCGTCTACTGCGAGCCCCACATATGCTGCAAACAACAAGAACAATAACTCGAGCAGCTCAGTGCCAGCGGCTGCCGCGACAGCAGCGACAAGCACGGCAGCGGCTGTTCCGACAGCAACATCAACGGCAAACTGTGGCCCGACAACAAATGTTACACCTGCAGTCACAAACGCCACCACAGGTCAGTTCGCATTGATAATTTCTAGGATATTTTGTGGAATAACTGTAATACCCGAGTCATTAATCTGAGATTATTGAACACAGCAGCGACAATAATACCACCGGGAACAACGAGCGTAACAAATGCAACTGCTGCAAACGCTGGCCTTCTCGGATTCCCACCGCTGATGGGCCTTTCCACGGAGCAGGTCGCATCAGTCTGTCAAACGCTCGAAGACTCTGGCGATATTGAACGCTTGGCCCGCTTCATGTGGTCACTGCCAGTGTCTCATCCAAATTACGTTGAATTGAACAAGAACGACACAATCCTGCGATGCCGCGCGTTGGTCTGTTTCCATATGGGCAACTTTCGCGAAATGTATCTCATTCTGGAGCACAACAAATTTCCAAAAGTGCACCACGGCAAGCTGCAGGCGATGTGGCTTGAAGCACACTATCAAGAGGCCGAGAAACTGCGTGGTCGACCGCTTGGCCCCGTCGACAAGTACAGGGTTCGCAAGAAGTATCCAATGCCACGAACCATCTGGGACGGCGAACAGAAGACACATTGCTTCAAAGAGCGCACACGAAGTCTGCTTAGAGAGTGGTACCTGCAGGATCCGTACCCTAATCCGACGAAAAAACGCGAGCTGGCGCAACAGACTGGATTAACTCCAACCCAAGTGGGCAACTGGTTCAAAAATCGACGACAACGGGATAGAGCGGCCGCCGCTAAAAACAGGTATGCTCATGTGTCCACACGTACAACTTTGTTATTTATACTTGTTGTTTGTTCCTATATACTTTTTGAAATCGATTATGCTATGTTGTGCTTTTTTTCAGCTGAACATTCTGAGATTTCTTGTTGTTCAATATCCATATCAGATGGGGTCATTTTTAATGTAAACCTGCCTTCCCTTATGTCAAGCTGTAACAACTTTTGAATCAAATTGTTGTATGGTTGCACTCCTTTGTATCATGGTGTAAGCAATAGGTAATCTAAACAGATCATATAACAGACTGTAAGTCATTTCACGTGAGTACATACAACGTACATACATATATGCACAAACAGTGTGCAAAAGTATCTTTTGCAACTCTTAATTGAAGCACTAATGGTCTCATGTAGATCATGTGCGTACTTACGGAGCTATTCGTATTCTATTATCTCGGGAATGCAGATAGGAGTTTGATTAGGTGCCATCGGGTATCATTTCTCTTGCCGTCTCATATACGACGGCTTAACATACATAAGTAAAAGTACGAACGTGCATGTATGTGATCTATGCAGACAAAAGTAAGCATAATTATGCTTAGCATTACGCCCATGTATCAGTAAGTCTAGCAATATGTACTCACAGTATGCGACTCGATATCAATCCCGTATCAATTACGGCGCCTACAATGTATGTACATGTGCCGGTGTTGTGCTGAGAGAATGAAGCCATCTAGGAGACTCTCAATATCATCTCTCATATCTAAAAGCATATAGAGCAAATAAGACAATGTGTGTGTGAGCTGTTATCGCAGTATAATGCGTCGTGAGATGTCCTTTAGCTCTCTTACGTGTATACTTTCTGTGTATTACAGTGTGAGCACACGCTTTTTGTTCGACGCCGACTCAACTAGCTCCCGCGGGCGATACTGATTGAATAATCTAGTACATTCTCATCGGCTTGTTTATGTTCTTGATACTGACCGCGCGCGCGAAACAGATTCAGACAGAGTGAAAAGTATCATTTGCAAATGAACAGCTTTTTGCATACACACAAACAGACCGACTTACACTGTATTGTAGCATCGTATGAGCACGAGACGCACATAACGCAGTCTATACATACTTTTGACAGTTATACGTACGATGAACGGACATCATTGTTGCGAATTTCTCGATCTTGGATTTCTCGAAACATTATTTAATGCAACGCAACATACTCGAATAGAAATACAAATGAAATGCCAAGTGAAGCGACTGTTTTTGTAATTTGGAAAACTTGAACACCTGAAGATAAGATAGTCAGAACAGTGCCATTGATTGTTTGCCATACAAAAGCACAGTAACACATGGTGGTCATTCATTCATTGTGTCATTGAAACAGTCACACATGTCTTACATACACAACGTCTACAATGACATGTTTGCACACCAAAACAGTTGCTAACCTAAAACTGTGCAAGCCATGAAGACGAGTATATTGACAAAGGCTGATGGTTGTACTCATGATGTAATCACAGACATGCTAGTTGACTTCAGCGTGCCTTGCGCAAACAAAAGCCACGAACCCTGTGATGCTGAAGAAGCTTTGAAAATCCAGTGTGACTTAGAGTGCCCAAAAATCATGTTCAGCAGCGTGTGAAATGTACACTGCAGTTGACATCTAGCGCTCAGCTGCTGTGCATATTGTGGTGCGACCTACAGTACATGTAGTGCTAATACGCAAAAAAAGGATTGGACAAGCGTTTTGGACTCTCTTACGCGTTCAAAAAATTTCTAAATTCAGCTGAAGTGTTAATTTTAGCTGCATGACCTTTTCGTTATCTTTTTTAAAGATCTTCAGTTTACAAGCAAAAACTTACATATGTGGTTATGGGAATTTCAAAACTAAGATTTCAAAGTAAATATGGCTCGAAATCTCAATTTTTATGTATAAGTGCACACGACGTGTACATGTATTTTTTGGCTGTGTTATTCAGGCCGGATTTTATCTAGATATTTGGTATGTACCGTAACCGCATTTGACATGCTGTATTGGTTGGGCTTTTCAGTCAACTCGACAATGCCTTACAAACATTATTATGCTCCAACTGTACGATTCTATGCATGTACTCCAATAAAAGACAAAGAAAGGAGCGACAAATATCTATAAAAAGGCACAAGCAAAGCAAATCACCACTCAATAGGAACCAGATTCAATCCGATTCAATAACTGCAAATCCGCAATTATATTTCAAACATCCACCAAAACGTAGATCACTCTGGAACAAGCTGATTCAAATTGTGGATGTCCAAAGAGAGTTGTGCACAACACAAACACAATTGTCATTTTTCAGAATGAACATGGCGAATGGCAGTTTTGGTCGTGACGATTCGCATTCACCAAACTCGGCGGGCATGGACGACGAGTTTGGGGACGACATGGACAGTGACTTTGATGATCGTTCGTCCTTGATGGGCGATGCAAACTTGAATCACGATGCCTCGTTGAACAACACAACAAAGTCGAACAACACCGACGAACCAACGTCATCACCGAAAAGCGGCTCACAGAAAGAGATGGAGCTTATAAGTCCGAAACACCCAAAAGGTATAGTTTGCACTGCAGTATGTACAGTCGAATTTTAAATTATAGGCAATCAGCTGATTGGTTGGTGATCGCGTGAGTGTGACGCATACTTTCTGTGCAGGCCAGACTCCACTTCCACAGCGATGCCTGCACAGAAAGCATGCATCACGTGATCACCAACCCTTCATCCGATTGCCTATACTGCCTAGAGTTCGACTATATTTCTATTTTCAACCCTGACCACTGAGCTTGTACTGTCAAACGTAAAGTCAATTAATCTTTCGACTCAGACGTGCTACAAAGAAACTGAAGTTTATGATGGCTCCACATTACAGGCTCCACAATGGCAAATTCTGACGAAAAGAAAAACCCGACAGCCACCGCAGCGAGCAACAATAACGGCAACTTCAATCTGCATTCAATTGCGAACTTGCTGATGCCAGCAAATGCTCAGCAGTCAACACCAGCAGTTGCAGGCTATCCGCTTGCACCGAACGGGCCGACGCCATTTTCAGGGGTAGCTGGAGCTGGTGGTGCAAGCGGCTTGTTTGCGGCAAACCCGCTGTATCAAATGATGCAACACCCGTTGTATCAGCAGTTCATGCAACAGCCACAGCCACAACCACAACTTTTTGCACAACTACAGCTGCAACAACAGGCACTTGCAGCAGCCGCATTCATGGGTCAACTGGGCATGGCAGCCAATTGTTTTTCACCGGCAGCTAATCCAGCCCTCATGCATCAACAGCAAATGCTTATTCAACAGCAACAACAACAGCAACTCAACAGTAACAGCAACAAAAGTCACACCGCCACAACAACTGCAACCAACAACTCTTCACCGCAGTCGAGTAATTCGATAGCGGATTCGCCTTTGGACATGAGCTGTTCCACCACAATGCCGACACCGCAACGTAACCATGTGAATAAAAGAAAACCATCTTCGCGCGAAAATTCAAGCGACGTAAGTCCATTGGTCTGTAACAATAACAACAAGCCGAGAGGCTCTGAGCTGGATTTAGTTGTGAAAAAGTTATCTGAAAATGCGGAGCTCATAAATACAAACAACAATAATGGCAATAAAGGAGCGGCGAAAGTGACAGCATGATATGCTTCAGCGTAAACTCTTCACTTGTTTTTGGTTCTTTTTTGTCTCGTCGTTTCATTTCACCCATTGTGTTTGTCTGTCTGCACTACCACGAAGTTTGATGTTTAAAGATAATTATAGTACACCCACTGCTCCTGTCAGTTTCAAAGGCGTTGTCGTAAATTCTGTTATTACACGCATTGTAACAACATTCCAAACAAAGGCGGCTATTATTGTTCAATACCTTCGTTTTAGTGAAGATTACAACTCCATCCTTGAGTTGATCTTTGTTTACTGTTTGCATGCATGAACACGCAACAAAATTAACTTTGAATTTGAACTTCCTTGAGCAGTATTCACCTTACTGCGCGCGCCCTCACCTGACAATTTGGCCATTATCATTTTTTATTGATTCATTAATTCAGGGTATTATTATTATTATAGATGATTTTGAAATAGTGATTTGTCAAAAGTTTGTCGCGAGCTTGCACGATTAAACCGAGAGCCATGTGTTATATTGTTTTTTTTTTATTTTATGTTATTTTATGGATTTTTCAATGAGTTGGAATTCAGTGATCTGATATGGACTGTACACACATTTGTTTAGACTACGCAAGGATTTACCGTGTTTTCTTGATTGTGTTTGTGATATTTTTGGATTCATTGTGGAATTGTAACATAGAATAATGGAAAATGAGCTTGTTTGTACAACTGACAAATTATTATTGTTTAGTGAAAGGTTTTTTTTACTTCGTCGTCGTCTTGTCTTTATCGTGAAAGCAACCTATTTATGTTCATTCAGCTAGAAACTGTAAAGCGTTTCTAAACGAATGTTATTAAATGAAGTAAAAATTGGAAATGACAAGTTTTGCATTGCAACCGGAAGAAACGACGTCGACATTTTTGTTGTAGCATGCAATAGAAATACGGCGTGCTGTATACAGTATATAAACTAAAAAAGTACACCGCACAATTTGCAACCAGAGTCCGATGAAAAAGCTGATCAACAATCACAACGTTAAAAATCACCAATGAAATCAACCAAATAGAACGGCTTTCTACAACAAGCGAACAAAGAAACACATTCATCGCCAATTAAACTTTTATGTGTACCTGGTTACTGTAACTGAACTGAATTAAATACAATTAAAATTTAACTCAGTTGACAAACAAAGCAGATCGGCCTTGGCACTACCGTGACGAAGCCGCAAACGCACTGAAGTCTGTTTTCAGCTTGATCGATGGTTGACCAGCGGCTGCTGCAGTGGACACATTGACAGCCGCTGCCGCTGTCGTGTCTGCTGAATCAGAGATCGATTTCGTTCGAGCACCTTCATAGAGCAATGCAGATTCGAGTCGCTGCTTCAACGGTGCAAACGACTGTAGCACCACTTTGAATTCTGCTGCATACTGCGGACCTGAATATGGAATATGCAAAACTCATTAAACCAAACGAAAACAAACAACGAGTATTCCTGAGGAAAACGATATTAGCTATTGTTTGGCCAGAATGTTATCTATCTTCAAGAAGCGTTTTCTACAAGATCTTACCAATTTTATTCAACCGCTGAAGCGCGTAATCATGCATTTGCCGAGCGTGTGGTGTCAGTGCGCGGTACGTTCGCGATGGATCATCACAAAGAAACTGAGCCAACAATTGCACGTTCAGACTGACTAATGGCAAACCTGGCAAAAAATAATGTCCTGTTGACGAATTTTCATTATAATAAACAATAAATTTTGTGAAAAAAGCTGATAATTATTCGTCGTGCGTTCGCCTCGCCAATTCAAATTAAAAACTCATCAAAATGAAACCAACGTTTATCGTCATCCAATTTAGCAATGACCATTTCTGTGCACTTCAGGCTGTCCTGCAGTATAGCCACATCCGTAGCGTCGTTAACGCCCACCACATCTAAGAACAGCACATCGCTCGCATTCTTTTTTCTTTTCGAGTCACAGGGCGTCGACGTACGTAAGTGCTGCTTAAGACGAGCTAAGATCAGAGGCGCTAACGGCTGGATAAAACTGGCGGCCAACGAACGATTCTTGTGGCCAAATATCGACGCGAGTGTTTGGACGCATTTATGTTGCACCTGTTTTTATAAAAAAATTCGGTATTTAGAAACTTGTGTAAAAAGAAATAAGAATTAGGTAGGATGGACCCACCCCTAGCCGTAGCTTAAGGTTATTTTACAGAACGCGAGATTGATTGAACTGAGTAACTGACCAATTTACTGTCGTGCGTTAAACAATGTCGGAACAGGAGTAAGCACCGTTGACGAAGCGGGCCGACCGCACAGATGACATCAGGCGCCGTCACGATGAACACAGCGGCAGTGACCAGTACGATCGCCGGATCGACGTTGTTTTCTTGCTGCGGCGCTTCTGGTGCAGCTGGCTCGGATCCATCGACGTCAGTCGCTAAGTGGGGACAAACAAATACGTGACCACGTTGACCAACTGTGGGGAACCGGAACACAGTATAATAATGGTCGACTTCTTTACTACAGGTGTTTCTGGTGGATGTTTTTTCATACAATACGCACCATCAGTCACTCTCTTACCGTTTTTCGACTTGTCCGCAGCAACGTCTTTATTCGACAGTTCGGTCATGTCAAGTATGCTGACCAGTGCGGCACAAACAGCCGATGTCCACTGGCGATCGAGATTGGCCGCGTCGTCGACTGCTTCAGCGCTGCTTGACGAACCGCCGGCCTTTAGAAAATACGAATTCATCAGAACAGAGGTAACATCATTTCTGAAGCTTGGACTCGGATAACCTTGCCCATTTTGAATTCCCGCGTCTTGCATGTTTATTTATCTATGCGCGCAATGCGTCTCGGGAGCAAAAGAAAAGATAATAATGTACATACCGTATTACCCCCATTAAACCCCCCCACCAATAAAACGACAAGTTTCCGAATAATCCCCCCCCCACAAATAATCCCCCATGGAGGATTATTGGAAACCTGTTTGAAACACATACCCAGCGAATTCAGTGGCTGGTTGCAGTGAAAATGATGAAATTGTCCTACCAAAGGCCCCAAATAGATGAGTTAATGGTAATTTCATTACAAAAGACTGTTATGAAAGGAAATTTCTATGTAGAGTAGAAGTTTCTGCGACTTTCTTGCCTGTCATGCAAGGTATTTTTGCCATTTTTCAATAAACCCCCACTCCTAGAACTTGTTTGTAAATAAAGCCCCCACCCCAAAAAGTCGCTGACGTATTAATCCCCCATGGGGGTTTATTGGGGGTAATACGGTAGATAATACGGTACATGTACACTGTAGTGATGACCTGCTCGGAGGGCGCAGTGATATTGCAGCGTCTGAAAGCGCCGACTTCTGTCAGCAGAGCACGCAGCGTGTGCAAGGCGCTGGCCGCTGGCGCACTGACGTGCCCGATTGGGTTTGCAGGCACGATGTGCGTTCGATCAAGCCGTGAGCACTCTCTGATCACACCCAGCAACAGCACCAGCAACGTCGGCAGCATCGTTTGTGCGCCTGAAATGTGCCGAGTTTCGTTATTGGTACAATTTCCACACACTGCATGCAAGTATGGGAGTGCTGGTAATAGGGTTCGAAATTTTTTAAAGCTTTTTTGAAGTCTTTTTTAAAGAACGGGCGTTTTTTAAATTATTTTTTATTAATTTAAAAAACAAATTTTACAAATCAGATCTTTACTTCTTCTGAAAATAGGTTTAAGACACTTCCCCAGAAAGAAACTTCATGTTTTTTGCCTGAAATTTTGTGTGGACTTTTTAGCAGAATTTTTTTTGACAGTTTTCACTTTCATGCCAAAGATCGACGAGCAAAGCTCAGATACTGGATACACAACCTTCTGCATTTGGTTTCATGAGCTTGTTAAAGGACCAGACAGCAATGAAACAACATAAAAAACGTTTCTGATGCGGAGAAAACTGCTTAACAACTCTTGCCTGTTGCCGATTTGTCATCTCGAAGTAGCGAGGCGTTGTCCACAAACCACAACGCAACTACCGTATTACCTCTATTAAACCCCCCCCCAAAATTAAACCCCCCCCCCAAAAATAAACCCCCACCCCCTCGACAAGTTTCCAAATAATCCCCCCCAAAAATAATCCCCCATGGGGGATTATTGGAAACCTGTTTGAAACACATACCCAGAAAAACATACACATAAACAGTGAATTCAGTGGCTGGTTGCAGTGAAAATGATGAAATTGTGCTACCAAAGGCCCCAAATGGATGAGTTAATGGTAATTTCATTACAAAAGGCTGTTGTAAAAGGAAATTTCTATGTAGAGCAGAAGTTTCTGCGACTTCCTTCCTGCCATGGAAGGTATTTTTGCCATTTTGCCCACCCCTAAAAATGGTTTCCAAATAAACCCCCCCCCAAAATAAACCCCCCCCCCCCAAAATAAACCCCCACCTCCAGAAGTCGCTGAAGAAATAAACCCCCATGGGGGTTTATTAGAGGTAATACGGTAGTCTGTTTTCTTTCTGTAGTATTTAAGAAACTACTATGGAACACATAAAAATCATTTGGAACAGGAAACACGACCTGGTTTTAAATCCACACGCTGTAAAAGGTAGGCCCAAATTTGGGTTTGAAAGGCAATTTTTATAAAAGTATGTGCTAAAAATAAAAATGATTGAATTTGGCTCTGAAAATGTAAAATTCGAAATCAGCGGGTCAGCGCAATTCGAATGTACCTATTTTTGTCGCCCTTCAGGTTTTCCACCCAGATTTTGAAAAACAAATTTAATTTAAAAAACTTGGTTTTCACTTTTTTCGAACCCTAGCTGATATTTATCGGCTAATTTACTTTTATGTACGTCTGCTAATTTTGAAGCCGCTTGTGTTAGTGATTAATGAGAACACTTAGTTCAGCCAGATGACCGTCAATCACTGCTTTTCTTTTCCAGAGATTGTAATTACCGGAAACCAGGAAACATGCAAAAGAGCAACGGCGGAAAAAAGCAACGTAAGCCAAGCGCCACCGTGCTCGTGTATCGCAGAAGTGTATGGTGATTTCATTCTTTTGAAAATTTATCCAACTGTTCGTTTCCTAGTCTGATGATGTCGCAATCGCTTATTGACCCTTGAGCCTTGCCACATCCATGTATTTTGATGCGCACAAAACTGATAAAATGTAACTTACCGACGAAACCGCACGACTGTTTCGAATAGAATAATAAGATCTCCTTATCGTGATCATCGGCGGTCATTCTGATTGAAATTATTGCGCTGGTGCAATATTTTTTGGGTACACAAAAAGCTATAATGCAAGCTGGCAAGCAAAGGAAAAACAACAAATTAACAAATGAACAAACAAAACAAAATAAAAAGCCAGCTTTTGAAAACACTAATGTTAAAACCAAAGTTATGGATTTTTTATCAAAAATACAAGTAAAAAGTTTTGTTGTAGACTTTTTCTCCAAAAATTTAAAAATAAATAATAAAAATAAAGTAAAATATTGAAAAAACAGTTGATGGCTTGTAGAGGTAACCCGGAGCCAACCCCACAAAGCTAAGTAATCTTCAGAAGTCCAAAATTTTAAACTTATTTTGGACTCCTGAGCAACTACTGAACTTTGTGAGACTGTCTCTTAAACGGGTTTTTTCTTGCGTTTCAGTTACGGACTAGTTCCGTCATTTACACCACTAATATAAAGACCGTGCGTTAAACAGTACTTAACGTTGTGGACAACAAAGCATTTTGCATTCAGCGTTAAGCAAACAAAAGCGAAAACAAAAAACAAATGCGTATTATTGCAACTAAACAGTGGAAAACAAACGAAAATAAGCCACAGAGTTGTACTCAAGCCGGAATATAAATGTCTGGTCATTCAAAAGGCGACGCAGACACGGCCGATCCCAACGTGTTCATATGATTCGCTGTACACTGCCAGGCCAGCAGGTCTGTGTAGTAACCCGTGGGACACCCGCAGCTGTGGGCCCCGATTTGCAGTTCGCACACCGGATCTTTTCCCGAGTCTACTCGATGAGAGAGAGAGAGAGACAAATTAAAAAAAACCAACGCAGCGCACAAGAACGAACCATGCGGCGAGCACAACGGCGGCAGGCGTGCGATGGCGTGCGTGGCCGCCTGCAGCAGCTGGTGTGCCTCGGCCGGCAGACGGTCGAAGCGACGGTGGCGCAGCGAGGCCACGGCCGCACTGTGCGCTGACGACGGACTGATCGCGGGCAGCTGCATGCACAACGCACAAACCACTGTGCCAAATAGCTCAGGAGAAAGTCGACCGGTCTTGTCGAAAACGTTGTTTTAGATAGTTTTCATGACAATTTGAAAATCTTCGTCGGTCTCAAAAAACAGAAATGTAACATCTTATTCACCCAGAAGGCAAACGGCAGAAGTCAATTATGATATCACTTCTGAGGCCCCTTTTTAAGCTCATGTCAACCTGGTGACGAACCTGTCGCACAAGCAGACATATGAGCACTTCCAGTGTTGCGGTCGCGATCGAGTGGTGCGCGTCCAATTCGCCCGTAGCACCGCCCTCACCACCAACGAACGTCTCTGACAGACGCTCGTTTGTGGACGACGCGGCAGAGTCTGTGCGACAAAAAACTAACAAAAGTACAAACAATGTTGTTGTGCCAATGGTGTTGTTGAGTTCTTGCTTGCTTCCACACTCATGCATGGATGCCGCAGTGCTTGGAGTCGAACATTTTTATACAGCTTGGAGTCGAACTGTAGATCATGTGTAATTGAGTGAACTGGCTGGCTCGCTTGCGCAGCTGGATGCAGCCAATCAGCAGGCAATATTGCAATGACACAATGCACGCATGGCGTCAGTGTCAGCGTTGCGCGTGCATGTGCATGTGTGTCACCTTGTTGCACGGCACACTGATCGTCGTCAACGTGTCCGTCGTGTTCGTCACTGTGCCTGCCAAGCGCGTGCTCAGCAGACGTCAGCACACGCTCGACCACACGCATGCACAACGCCTGTATGAGCACACTGTCGCGCGTCAGAATCAGTCTGGCAACACAGGAAGCACCTGGTTATGATACGTACAGTGCTGTTGCACAGTCACACACAAAGCACGTGTACCGATGCATGACGTTGAGTATCTCGATGGGCAGTTTGACGTGCTGCATCAGTTGGCGTTGTGCCCAGCGACAGTGGCACAGTGCAATCAAGGCGCGCAGACTCAGAGCGCTCGTCTCATCCGTGGCCTCCTGCTGTGCGGCGCTGGTACGCCAACTGCACAACGACTCGACACAGGTGCCTGCACAGCGTTGCAGTCGCTTTGTAATGCTCTCAAGCTCAACAACACACGCACACACAACAACAACAATAGCAAGGCATTCAGTGTCGGTGGTCGTTTGCACAAACCTAGAATCAAATGAAAGCGCACACGCCGCGACTGTGACGCCTGTCCCGCAGATGGAATCGAGGCCGTGTCTGCCTGGAAAGAGCACTCACTCACTCACACTTTTTCTGCAACGCAACAGTGCACATGTGCGCACTGAATAAAAGCAGCAAAAAAGTGCAACAGTAACGAACCTGCGACACATCGGGCAGCTCAAAATGGTTTGCTGCCAGCCACGTGGTGCATGCGAGCAAGATCTGCGGCCAGCACTGGCGGTAATGTTGCCTGCACACAACAGACACGCTCACTTTGCAACGTCTATTAGCTTTTGTCTAGTTCTGCTCTTCTGCGACTCGATGAGCGCATAAGGAAATCTGTTTCACGCGGCAACACAAAAAAATTGCTGGAAAAATTCAGTATAAAAGACGGGGGTCAGCTACAGTGGAACTCTAATATATAGGGAATCAGCTGATTGGTTGGTGATCACGTGATGCATGCTTCCTGTGCAAACCAAACTCCGTCGCCATAGCAATTACTGCACAAAAAGCATGCATCACGTGATCACCAACGACGACGCTGATTCCCTATTATTTAGAGTTCGTCTGTAGGCAGAATTGAATTCGCTGCATCAAGCATGAAACAAAGCTCATCTGCAGTCTACGTTACGTATTGAGTCGCAAAAGCAAACGCAAATCAAAAGCACTGCTGTTGGCGCCATTCACTCGAACGCACCGACATGAGTCAGCCGTCTCCGGCGTGTAGTAGGCGCCACCCTCAGCTGGCAGCTGATTCGCAAACTCCGGCGGCAACGCGAGCAGCGCCGAGTCACGCAGTGCAGCGAGCCAATGAGCGACGAGTGCGCACAGCTCGGGGCACACCAGCGACAACAACGACTCACTGCTGCTGCCACTGTCTGCAACGAATGCAACCACTCTGCCACTTGCAGCATGATATCACAAACTCTGAAAACACAATACAGTACAGCCGAAACATGCGAGCTACTCGCTGACTGGCAGCTTTTGCAGTGCGCGAACTGAGTGGTACTGCTTTACGTCGATGCAATCAACCAGCTTAGCATCTTTGAGTCAACATGCACAATGCTTGAAGAACCTTCCAACAAAACATCAACATCGAGCCACCCAGATCTTAACAAAACTCATCTTTGAAACCCATCTTTTCACAGCCACAAAAAACCGCACCACTGCTGTGTTCGTCGTTGGCTGGCTGCAGTTGGCTTCGTTGTGACTGTGCGATCGCCACAATGTAAACCTCGGCCCATGCCTTCAGAACGGAAAGCTTCTCCAATGTCGCCGCTGAAAAAAGCAATGACCAAATCGAATGTGCAAATACAACTCAGTAAGGCAAACACCTTAGAGCAATTTATTCCGCTCCGTGTTCGTGTTCTATGCAGTTTCATCGGCTGTTTCGTTTCGCAAATCTATGCGTTTCGCAAAAAAAGGTTGGATGAATCTTGGTTTAATGGTAAGTGTTCCAGTGAAACCCAAGGAAATGAAAGCTATAACAGATAGAGCCACCGCAAATACCGACCAGACTCGCTGTACAGTTGTGTCGAGACGGACGCCCGTTTCAGTTTTGCGAGCGAACTGACCAACAACTGGTGCACACGACGGAGGTCGTTCAGATCACGTGCCACACCGCTGCCGATCCACGTGCTGCACACCTGAAACAACAAACAGCAACATGGTTGTGTGTTAAGGGCCTTCCTAAGGAAGGGGGGGGGTGGAGAGGGCAGGCGGGGTTTGGCAAAACTTGAAGCGCCGTGGACGAACCTGGCACGCCTGAGCGGTCACGTGACTCGGTGTCTCCGGTGAAAACGCAGGTCGCAGCGCGGCACCAACCTGCGCCTGGAATTGCTCCAGAATCACGTGTCCCGGAAATTCAGGCTCTGGAACCGTCGCAAACCGTGTGATGATGTCCTGAGAATGAATTCAGCTATTTCCAGGGTAAACTGAACACAATGCGTAATTCAAAACTATAACACAACAGATCAATTTGGCCATTCTGGCATTAGGCCGAGCCTGCTGGACAAAACAAAAAAAAAGCCAATCCGCTTTTAGCTTTTGATTTCCAGTTGGAATTCAACAGCAGACAATCATCGAGTTCAACACAAAAAACATCGTTGTTTCTAAACGTGTGCGCTTCCGCAAGTAATACCTGAAGGCACTGAAGGCCAGCCAGACGGAGTTCCGTGTTTTCCGAGGTCGCAGCCATGAACGCCATTCGCACGAGGTCGGACAAGTGCAGCACAAGATAATCGTCTTAAAAGAAATTTGTAGAAGGTTGACTTTGAACACAAGGGAGCCACAAGACACCAACTACCTTTGTGAGAAAAAAAACCTATTCGCGATCGCCAATGACGAATAGGAATCTGTGTCGTTGTTCTGCACAGGCAACAACAACAATGGGAGCTACAGTCGAGCAGTGCTACTGAAAGTTGAACACAGCACAGACCGTCGTCACCGAACGCACTCACTTTTTCCACCGCTCATCTGCAGCTCCTTTGCGAGCGCCAGATCAAAGTGCGCACGCTCGTTCTCGCAGAACGCCACCAATTTTCGTACGACCTCAGCCGCGAACACGCGCGTGCGCCAGCTGCAAAGCGTTTGCAATAAAAAACAATACAACCGGACTGAACGAATTTGGGGGAAGAAGTGAACGAATTTGGTAACAATCATGCTTGGTTTTCGTCTGCGGCAACAAACAACAAACATCATCAATGAATGCTTTCGCGAACTCACCGCGGCATCACCTTCGCGTAGGGCGTCATGGCGCCGCCGAGTGCGAATCCACTGGCAGCGTCGTCGGTCTGTGCCGCCCCGAAGATGCCCTCCTCCTCCTCGTCCGCGCCGGCGCTGCCTGCTGCCGTTTGCCCGTTGGACGCTGCCGCAGCACCGGAAGCCGACATTTGCTTCTGTTCATCTGGCGTTGGACTGAGCAGATCTGCAACGGGGGAGACACGTCAATTGGCAGCACGGCAGGGTTGCACAGTTGAATGTGACCAGGTGACTGAGTTGCGGAGTTTTTGCAGTGTTCACTATTGCGGCAATTCCAAGTGATAGCCCCAAAGCTGCGGTTGATGACCGGTGTGGGCAAATGTGGTGCGCGACGCCTAACGGAGACTTGCGACACTGTGCACCACGCTGCTCCACACGGTCGCACCGGGATGCGCTCTGCTCTGAATGACAATCAGCCGTGAACCAGTCTCCTCAATTCGTAGAACGCCCAATTTGTGGCACGCCAATATACGGAATGGCCGATTAAACCTGGCAGTTTTTTTCAAAGTTCAAGGAGCGCGCGAAATTTGAATGAAAAAGAAAGCCGTTCAGAAACCCAATTGTAAGTCAAATTTGACGTGTTTTTTAAACTCATTCGTGTTATTCGTGCCATTCTGTTCATTCTTTCTCCCTTGCACACATGAATGGGAATTATCTTGGCATTCTTACAAAAGGCAACTCCTAGTTTGCGACTAATCCCGCCTTGAGAGAGAATACAAGGACTGCCTTGTTTATTTGACGAAAGCGTATAATGAATAATGCGAGACACGCGATGGAACAGGTGTCGCTGAGCGAACGCAGCGGCGGACTCACCGGATGACGTGGCGGCAAGGATGTCCTTGCAGAGTGTCAGCCAATGAGCGAGCAGATCGCCAGCAGTCGCCTGCACAAGACTGTACAGCGTCTCCTTGATGTTCCCACAGACGCGCTCGTCCGTTTCGATGTCGAGCAGATGGAACAGGGCGCCCTCGAGGCCTGTCTCTGGCAGACCGATGACGCCGCTAGGGTTCGCTGCCCATGGTTGTTGCTGCATAGGATTATGATTAGACGTCTGGGTTGGGACAGACAGTGACAGTGTCACACAACAGCCAGCTATAATCAGATGCGGCACGTGTCCACAGTCGAGCTGTAATTCATAGACAATCAGCTAATTGGCTGGCTACTGTTGAGTTGAATTTGCTTTGGTTCCCTGATTGCTCCAGCCAGCTCGATTCAACCAATCAGCAGAACAGATTCGAATGCCAGGATGAGAGCCGTTCCAAAACTAACACATCAAAAAGTGTTCGTGCTTCACCTGTTGCTGCAGTTGCTTGCTGGCGAGTGGCACCACCAGCGACTGTGCGTGCTCGCGCACCTGACGTGCCTCGCGTTGCGCCAGCTGACGTAGACACGCCACGGACGCACGACGCAGCACAAGATGCTCGGACAGCAGCAACCGCTGCAAGCACACGTGCTGTCGCCCACGTGGTCACATGTCTACTGCCTTGACACAGCAGTGCTCATAGCCATTACTCATTTTTAGTACCCCGACTGCCGACACAATGCATAATTATGCAATTGGTTTCACGCCTGACGCTTTTGACACCGAGAGAACATGCACTACAGTGAAGCTCTAAATTATAGACAATCAGCTGATTGGTTGATGATCACGTGATGCACGCTTTCTGTGCAGGCGTTGCTGTGGCGGCGGAGTCTGTCCTGCACAGAAACCATGCAACACGTGATCACCAGCCGATCAGCTGATTGCCTATAATTCAGAGTTCGGCTGTACTTCCTTCTCTGAAAAAAAGCCCGTCACAACAAAAATGGCGCGGTAACGAACACAGAGCAACGTGACGAGCTCATCGAGTTGCACGTGTCTGGGCGCGAACAGATGCAACTGCTGGTAGCAGCCGACCGCCTCTGCCTGCACCACCGGGTCGCTGTGCTCACGCAGCATCGCGCACACGACCAGCAAAGAGCCGCGGGTGGCAACAATCTGCAGTGGCATACGGAGGCCACGTTGGAACACGATCGGCTGGCCGCTCATAGCCGGCATTTGGAGCGTAGCCGTGCGACGGTGTCGTAAACATGCAAAGTTTATGCAAACAAGCAAAAGTGCTACGTCTGCCGCCATGTGCGGTGAACACGCAATGGCATTCTGATGAATTGTTTGCGGCAATGTGCACCACACGGTGGCAAGCGCATCACGGTCAACCACACCGTCGCACACGCAATTCTCAGCAATTCATGCACGCACAGAATGCGTGTATCAATCAGCTAGTTGCATGTGTTATTGAGTTAGGCTGTAGACGAAGAAAATTCAAAAACAAAAACAGCAGCTCTGCAGAAGATGAGCACGCGCCTGGCCGACGGTCTGCTGCATCTCCGGTCCAACGGTGGTGATCAGCGCTGAGACGAGTTTGCCGACACCTGCATTCGCAACAAGTCCACTGATCAACATTCCACAAAAAGCATCAAAGGCCGCAGCGCGCCCACCGTGAGCGACATCAGGCGTGCTGTGCGGCGTGGTGAGCAGCAGCTTCAGGCATGCGGACAGCGTTGGCTCCACGTAGCCACGAAACATCGGACCACCAGTGTCCGCGATCAGAGACAGCGACACCAACGACCAAGCCTGCGTCGTTACACTCAGTCACTCATTGAATTGTTGTTTTGCAACAAATGAAGCTTCAGGAAAAGCAATCTGATTCGCTACAACGGTTGAGCGCATCAGACAATGATTTCGAAATTGTCATTTTGTGTCTTTCTGAACCGAGAACCGTAGTTCAAAGAAAACTATGAAGCGACTGCGAGAAATGTTCCAGAGTTGCAAAGCATCTTGGCCTTTTTCGCCGTCTCGTCTCGTGGACACCGTGTGCGGCGGCATTAGCACCAGTGCAGCGCTTGCTGCCAGCCGACCTGCACCACGGGCGACGTGGCGTCCTCGCACAACGCCAGCAGAATGCTGACGCTGGTGTTCAGGTGCTGGCCGCTGCCGAGTGAGCCGACGTAGCGATGCAGACAGCCGAGTGCCAACGAGTGGCCGGTGCGGTTGACTGCGTCGCGCAACGACTTCAGTCTGCAATGACACGCGTGCATGGAAACAGCACCGCTCGTAGCAGAACAACTGCAACACCAACATCCCATTCATTAGCGCATCAAACCAACACTTTACAAAACACAGCAACTGCACAAAAATGCGCTCCACTGATTCGCTGTGTTCAATGTTGATCAAATATCCAAATGAGCGCAAGCCATCGAAACGCCAGACTGCACACAAACGGTGACTGACACAGAGAGCATGACGTACTTGTCAAAGCTGAACTGTGCCATTGCTGCAACAAACTGGGCGTCCACGACAACCTGTGCCAATCGCCCCAGGCATTCCGCTGACACCACGCGTAACAATGGATTGGACGCGGCCAAATGCGGCGTCAGCAGACTCACGGCAACCTGAAGTGAACCAGCAAAAATGAATGACGAACGCTGATCGAATGCCCCCCTCGCATTGAAAATCACAGGCAATTCGCTGAGTGCTTGCTGTTCAACTGTTCAACTCAATGAGTTCAATGTAGCCAATCAGGTAGTCTAAAATAAAATGCCAGAATGCACGAATTGCATAATTTTGCAGGTTGATTCGGTTTCATAAAACAAGACAGCAGATGCATGCCGACTCACTTTTTGTGTCGGCTCTCCATCGAGTTTCTGTTTGTGTTCAGCGAGTGATTTGAATGCGACCAACATGCTCGTGTAGACGTTCAGCTGCACCTGAACAACAACACAAATGAACAGTTGCATCTTCCATCCAATGCGTGCTGTTTTCATGCATCGGTTATATTCGCAAAACTTTTTTTACTCTGCGACTCAATGCGTTTTGCAGGCAGACGTGGAAAAGAAATCAGTTTCACGCTTGATGCGGCAATTCAAAATCGCCTCGGTGACTCGGTCGTATCTCAGGGAGTCGGCCAGGCCACTCCAGAGTTTGGAAACAATCATAATCCTGGATTTCTATCCATGCATTCATTGAGTGGCAAAGCTAAAAAACATCAAAAAGACATCACTGGTGCGGTGCCCCCAAGGACACAGCGAAACCTAAAAACTGTGCTCCTCTCTTCGCTGAGGGCATTCGTCCGGGACAACTGAACGTCCATTCACCTTGACATTTGAAACTGTGACACCTTCGCGTTCGGGCTTATGGAACCGATGATGGAATCCACAAATAAAAAATGAAAGCAGAAACTAGTTGTGCAAGGTACCGCCTGCGCGCGATTGCCCTTTGCGGTGCGAATGCAGTCGCCAAAGTGGTCGAACATTTGCAGGCGATGTTTCGTCGGCACCAACGGATAGATGGCACCGTAGACGTGCAGCGCTGCGTCGACCACGGCAACTGGCATCGGCAGTGCGGACGCTGTGGACGCAGGTGAATCGAGCGACGTCGCAAGCACCAGTTGGTAAATGTCGTGCTCCAGCGCACCACAGCCACTCACGTGCAACGGGTGCAACTGCAATGGAAACTGTGGTCACTTGCATACACGTACGTTCTTACATGCTTTGTCCACCTGCGTTCTGGCGACATTGAACCGTGCCTTTGAAACATGTGTTATTCGCAACGGCATAATGTAATCCACGCTTTGGTTACGCCCTGAACGCAGGTGAGACACGCAGTTTACAAACACAAATGCCAGAAACCATGGTGTACAGTTTGTTTTTGCTGTTGCAGTAAATAAACACATTAGAACTGAAAAAAAAACATTGTCGACTGAATTCAGCATTCAACATCGAAAAATGGCGAGTCGTAATTGATTGGTGAGTAAAACAACTCAAAGGGTTTCTCGGTACACGAGTTTCCCAAGTAGCGCCGCAGCTCGCCAATTAGCTAGAAATTTTAGCTTGACATAAAATTTCTGCCTCTGTCTTAAAAGATTCAAGTGTTGCGAGCAGCAGTACTACTCAAAGTTATACCTTGTGGTACCTCAGGTACAACTTGTGGTGCACCCTGAAATTCAGTTGACCAGTCAGACACAAGTAATAAACAACAAAAGGTCACCAAAAAACACTGAAACAAAGCGGAAGTCAACACACTCACACACATACACAACGTGCTGAGATACAGAACTTACAAAGCTCATGTCAGAGCGACGCGATGGCTCCAACTGGAAGGAAGACATCAATCGACATACCGAACTTGGTTAGCTTATTGCACAAAAATACGAAAAAACCACCCCCGAGCACTTTGCCAGTGGCAGCAGCACACCCACAGTGGCACGTTGCGGAGTGGCGTGCCGCTTGCTCACCAATGTGTTTGCACGTTGCACGACGAGCGTACCTGTTGCTCGATGTCGGCGTTGTCCGTGTCATGCAGCCATGCGCCGAGCAGTGTGCGTGCCAGCGGGTGACACAGCGTGGCCGTCAAGGACGCTGGCAACGTCAGAGTGCCCCCGTCGGCCAGCGTGATGTCAGCGACCAGCTCACGCAGCAGCGACGCAAAACAATCTGACACGAGACAACCATTGTTGCACTTGTCATTGTCCATTTCGCCGAAAACGTCTGGTAGAAAGCAAACAAACGTTCAAAGTATTTCGGCTTCAGCTGCTGCAGCACTCCGTACAATCGCAGGCGGACGTGCATCACGGGCAGACGCAGGGCGGCGCCGTAGTAACGCAGCAGGTTGGGCATGCTGAAATATAAACGACCATTCTCACTGAAAACATTCTGTGTCTTTGTGCCCTCACTTGTCTGACTCGAATAAAAAAACAAATAACAAATGTAACACAAACCGCCACTGTGCGGTTTTGCCGAGTTGAGCCGTTTTTGGCAAAAAAACACAGTTAAAACGCTTTCAAGTCCACTTTAAGATAGGCTTTTTGAGTCGACCGACCCGGCCTCCACACCTCTAGGCACAATTTCAAAAAAGTTTTCAAATTGAGTCAAATTTAGGACCAATCGAACCGCCTTGATGCGCTGAGTTCGAAAATCATATTTTTATCTTAATCTAAGCCTTCTTTATGCTTCAAAATTAGGAAAAACCTAATTTTCGATCCTTTTGTAGTAAAACTGCTCTAGCTCGCTTCTGCTTGAAGCTATTAACAAAAATCAAACACCAATCGATTTCCCTTGTGCTCGCGCACATTTTTCGTTTTTATACTATGGGTTGAAAATGTTTTTTCATGTTTTGTATTTTTAAAAAACTGCAGAGGTTGGTGGTTTTTTACGTTTTTCGGTACTTTAGAAACGTTTGTGGGGTATAGTTGCTAAGTAATTCTGAAAGATCTACGAAAAATGTATATCCATGTAAAATTTCAGCTTCATAAAGCGTCGCCGGGAGTCACACCATACAAAACAAAATGGCTTGTCGCATGCGTTTTTGGTACATGTGCCGCATGCATACGGTATGGCCGAATAAATATGGCAGTCTCAATCAAGGCGAGATTAGTCGCAGACTAGGAGTTGCTTTCTCAAAAATGATAAGATTTCGGAATGAGTGTGAAAAGAGAGAAATAATAACAGATAAAATTATTAATTTGAGAAATTATTGAACAAATGGTTTCTGAACATCTTGTTTTTTTGATTAAATTTCGCGCGCTCCTTGCACCCTGAAAAAAGCTGCCATGTTTAATCGGCCATACTGTATGTACATGCGCGCACACACACAGTACAGTGCACGCAAGCAGTGTGTGCGAAAACTGCGCTTGCAAGTTGTTTGTTGTTCGCTTTGACAATCACGATGTAGCGCGTAAATTGCGCTTGCAAGTTGTTTGGTGTTCGCTTTGCACAATCACGATGTAGCGCTAAACTGCGCTTGCAAGTTGTTTGTTGTTCGCTTTGCACAATCACGATGTAGCGCGTAAACTGCGCTTGCAAGTTGTTTGTTGTTCACATTGCACAATACGATGTAGCGCGTAAATGCGCTTGCAAGTTGTTTGTTGTTCACAGCACAATCACGATGTAGCGCGTAATTGCGCCTGCAAGTTGTCTGCTGTTCGGCTTGCACAATCACGATGTAGCGCGTAAACTGCGCTTGCAAGTTGTTTGTTGTTCGCTTTGCACAATCACGATGTAGCGCGTAAACTGCGCTTGCAAGTTGTTTGTTGTTCACTTTGTTGGGGGTGCACTATTGTAGAAAATTTTCTGGGGGGTGCACACCCCGCCATCCCACCCATTATTTTTTCGCTTAATTGAAGGGAAAACGTATTTGCGGAAATGAAGATGTCAGTTATTTTCAGCTTTGGATTATAGAAAAAATATATTTTTAAGAAAAGTTATGATTTTTGGATGGTCGAGAAAATTTTGGGGGTGTCACTGTATTAAGGTATGTGAGGGGGGGGGGGGGGTGGGGCGGGTGTCAAGCAAATTTCGAAAGGAGTGTGGATGGTCCAGTGTTCAGGTTTTAAGGTTTGGTGTGCGGACCCCACCCCCCCCCACGCGGAGGTCTCGGGTGCTCTAGGGGGAGGGGGTGCTTACCCCCCACCCCCACGTCTTCGGTTGAACCCGTGGGCCTACTTTCAGACGTACCGTTTACCTAATAAACCCCATGGGGGTTATTCAGCGACATTGGGGGTGGGGGTTTATTTTGGGGGGGGGTTCATTTTTGGGGGGGGGTTATTTGGAAACCATTTTTAGGGGTGGGCAAAATGGCAAAAATACCTTCCATAGCAGGAAGGAAGTCGCAGAAACTTCTACTTATCACAGAGATTTCCTTTTGTAACAGCCTTTTGTAATGAAATTACCATTAACTCATCCTTTGGGCCCTTTGGTAGAAATTTCACCAAGTCACGCATTCAGCACTGTTCGCTGGGTATGTGTTCAAACAGGTTTTAATAAACCCCCATGGGGGTTTATTTTGGGGAGGGGATTATTTGGAAATTTGTCGAGGGGGTGGGGGTTTATTTTTTTTGGGGGGGGGGGGTTAATTTTGGGGGGGGGTTTAATAGAGGTAATACGGTATGACTGTTTTCAAATTCAAATAACAAAAATTCTTCAAAATTTTGAATTTCAAAAAACCCATACACAGGATTACCCAGCAGAACGAGGGCTTTCATATGAGCCATCAATCAGCGCGCTGCGATGAAGTTTGAGCGGACCCATATTTTGAAGGAGTACCGAAAAAAGGACGGACGGACAAACACGGACAATGAGAAGATTAAGACAACACAGCCACAGTCAAAAGATCGCGTAGTGACCGCACGTAAATGAAAATGTCCGACTTTGTGTCCGATGTCCTACTCCTGTCCGCCGCGGTGTCCGGTCCCTGAACTCAAAGTTTCGGAAAAACGCTCGGGGCAAGACCCCGACAGGAGGGGTATACATGTAATTGCGGCCCTCTAAATGTGGCCTGAAAAGGCCTGAAGAGTTCCGGTCCGCTCATTATACTTTTGATACTTTTTGTTGAATGAAAGTTGCGATATTTTTATTTGAAGCTTCATTTGATCAACGTTGCACAAAAAGCGTGCACGCATGCGCATCTTTCTTTATTCGATGCGTATTTGAGTTGTTCTGTTGCGTTGCAACGAGACGCTACATCGTGATTGTGCAAAGCGAACAACAAACAACTTGCAAGCGCAGTTTTCGCACACACTGCTTGCGTGCGCTGTGACTGTGTGTGTGCGCGCATGTACAGTATGCATGCGGCACATGTACCAAAAACGCATGCGACAAGCCATTTTGTTTTGTATGGTGTGACTCCCGGCGACGCTTTATGAAGCTCTGTTCAAAAGTGTCCAAAAGTTTGCTCTTCGTTTGCTTACCCGTGACTTTCGCCGTGATACAAGTTATGAAAGCTTGTGCAGCAGATGTGACATTGTTCCACTCTTTCAGTCTGTTTTCGTTCATCGTCTGAAGTATTTACACAAATGTTTAAATCGTTGTGGCTCATGCTTTGATCTGAAACTTTTGTCAGATGTCAACACTCGTGCTAGTGACGCACAAATCATCACCGTACGGTTGTAATTCCACGTCGTTCATGTAAACGTTCCTGTTCAGGTGCTCTATATAATTGGTGCTGCATACAATTGTTGAACCAATATTACGTCTCCCTGCCAACGCCGCTTTTTAAGCGGTCAATTAATGATTTCATGGTCCTATCTGGCGTTCTAAATAAAATCAGTAACAGTAAAACGGAAAATTGTTTCAGCGGTGCTTGCTTGACCGTGCTTGCTTGCTTGCTTGCATCAAACATTTTTATTTTATACTTTTTACTTTTTTGGCATTTTTTGTCTGATCCGCTTTATTTCTTTTATTCTGGTTTCTTTTTTCTGGGCTCTTTTTGCTTTTTTTGCTTTTTGATCACTTGGTTTTGGCTTTTGGTTTTCTGTTTTTGCCGTTTCCTTTTTTGGTGTCGGTGGTTTTTTTTCTTTTTTGATTTTTACTTTTTTGTTTTTTTCGTAATTTTATTTTTTCTCTTTTTCCTTTTGCGATTTTATTTTTTAAAGGTCTCCGTTTGATACGCTGTTCATGCAGTTTTATCGGAGTTCCTGCGGTTCGCGAAATAAAATGAAATGAAATGAAATGAAATGAAGCTGAAATTTTACATGGATATACATTTTTCGTAGATCTTTCAGAATTACTTAGCAACTATACCCCACAAACGTTTCTAAAGTACCGAAAAACGTAAAAAACCACCAACCTCTGCAGTTTTTTAA
Organism: Theristus sp. LFF4_11; assembly: GCA_030248135.1. Lineage (NCBI taxonomy): Eukaryota > Metazoa > Nematoda > Chromadorea > Monhysterida > Xyalidae > Theristus > Theristus sp. LFF4_11. The sequence continues at coordinate 49,871 of JASANC010001934.1, forward strand.
AAATACAGAGCATGAAAAAACATTTTCAACCCATAGTATAGAAACGAAAAATGTGCGCGAGCACAAGGGGAATCGATTGGTGTTTGATTTTTGTTAATAGCTTCAAGCAGAAGCGAGCTAGAGCAGTTTTACTACAAAAGGGTCGAAAATTAGGTTTTTCCTAATTTTGAAGCATAAAGAAGGCTTAGATTAAGATAAAAATATGATTTTCGAACTCAGGGCATCAAGGCGGTTCGATTGGTCCTAAATTTGACTGAATTTGAAAACTTTTTTGAAATTGTGCCTAAGGAGGGTCGGTATTGTGAAAAAGCCTATCTTAAACACCACCACTGTCACTGACTGTGCGAGCATTGAGAGACACGCGTCTATCGGAGCGAGCACCCGTCTCAGTACGTCGTCTGTTAGCAGTTCGCTGCAGTTGCAACAGAAACTCTCCATCACTGAAACAAAAAGCACAAGGTTCAGTGCTCTTTTTATTCGACTCTCTCTGTTACTGAATAACAAACGAGGTCTTGATCAGTCAGAGTCAGCACTTTATGCTCTATTCAGATTTTAGAGTACAAGCTTCGTTGAGCTTAAAAAACGTTTGGGCAGGCAGGCGTGCCCGTGTCCGTCGCACTGGGTAGATTGGCAGCGATGGACAAGCCGCGGCAGACATGCTGACGAAACTGACTTTCTGACCACAACAGCGAACGCTCTGTAGTTGCAACAGCATTCTTCAACTTTCAGCAAACATTGCCAGTCGGCATACCAGCGAGCGCGCCAGCACGTGTCTCGAGCGTCACCGACCACGTGAACACATCGCCGCGTTGCTTCTCGGCCTCGGCCTCTTTTGCCGACCGTGGCAGTGCGTTCTTCCAGAGCAACTGCAGACGCGGCACGAATGGACGCACGACCGATGAGCCTGAGCACGCAAATACAATTGATGAATTAAAAACAATCTGGCTGGCAAGCTGGGCCAATCAGCGAGCTCAATGCATAAGTGTACCGAATCAGCCGAAGAGGGGTGCTGATGGTTCACAGCTGAACAGTATTCGAAGCTGTGCAGCTGTACGCCGCCAGCAACAACTGTCCCCCCAAACGCACGCTCACCAAGCGACACAACCGCCGTGAACAGCATCCAAGCAGCCTGCGTCTTCACCAACGCCAGTCTGCTGCTCTGCGAGGCAGTGCGCAGCAGATCGTCGGCCACTTTGAACACCTGCTTGCCCTTGCTGTGCGGCATGCCGAGCGGACAATGGCGGCAAGCTGCGATCAACGCCGCCAACGCAAGCGAGTAGCCGGACACGGCGTCGGCCGACGCTTTCATGTGCTCCAGACTGAAGCAAAACAAAACGAAAAAGGCTTTTGTTTGTTGCACGCGCGGCCTGCTGGAGGCGTCTGCAGACTCTGATCCGCGCGCTCACGGGACTTTGGGGAAATAAAATCACAAAAACAATGGCCTCCTGCTGATCGGCGTTCTGAGTACGACTGAAAACATACCCTAATGTTGTGCGTTTGTTCAGTTCAGATTTACTATCTACATTTGTGCAGTAAGTGCTCACTGAAACTAGCAGCACCCAGACTATCTGTAATGCAAGTGCGTTTCCGTAAGGCCAATGCGTGCATTTGAATGTGCGCCGACGAACCGACTGAGACAGCGATCGATGAGTGGCGTGAGCAGCGAGGGCACTGCGATGCTCACCGAACGCAGACACCAGGCCGCTGCGACACGCGCCGCCTGCAACGGGTGCAGCAGCACGGCGAACACTGGCTCCATGATGCCTGTGTCGTGTGCCACAAACGTACGCAACAGAGTCGAAAAAACCGTTACAATGCAACCACAAACAACTTTATGGAAAAACGCGAATAAGCTCAAATTTGCGGCAATTGAAAATTCGCATGAGAATTAATTGATCACAAATCAGTTCGTGTATCGCCGAAGTGCGAAGTGCAAACCTGCTGCCTCGACGAACAACGGCGTCACGCTGGTGCCGACATGCAGCACGAGACGCGACAATTGACCAAGGGCACACGTCAACACCAGCTGACTGGCAACTGCCTCGGACGTCACCTGGCGCTCCGTCAGTGTCGCGTCGATGCCACAGTCTGAAAACTGCTATTGTCTTTTCATCGGCTTCGCGTGTTTATGGAAAATCTGTTTCACGCTTGACGCGGCAATAAAAATTCACTAATTCAGCTGGCCCGAGTCGCTGAGATATGATCGGGTCACTTTTGCTGCTCAGATTTTTTTTTTCACGTCTGCAGTAAACGCAGAACCAATAAATCGATTGTTTTTCCAGGTTAGCCCTGGCTAAAACAACGCCTAAAATCACGGTTCGTTCGTATCGATAACACAATGCACACAGTGCGCTTCTGATGTCAGCACCAGTATACACTAATACACGCATGTTCTCGTAGTGAGCACTTTGCATGAGCACTCTGCACAGACACACAGCACACGCGTTTGTGAACCGACCGAGCGCGTTCATCTGTTCGGCGACGACACAGCCAAGCTCCTTGCACGCGGTGATCTGTGCGTTCTCGGCGAGCATGCGCCCCACGGTGGCGTGCATGATGAACGCGACACAGCGGCGCACGTACACGGCGTCCAGGTGGCCTGCGGTCACGGCGCCACCGCCCACTGAGAGGGCGCCATGTGCAGGCGCTGCCACCAGGCCGCAGCGGCCGGGCACTGCCGCCAGCTCGAGCAACGTGCGCAGCAGCACGCTCGTGTGACGCTCCAGCCAGCTGGCGCCCAGTTGACGCACGAATGCGATGTAGGCCTGCAATGGGGCACATGGATGATCGGAAATGCCAGGGCACACTGATGCGACACACTGCAAAGTGCTTGTTGTAGAACAGTTTTTTTTTTTGTTTACAACGTTGCACAGACACATACAAACACACATGTGCACAGCTACGACATCACCGCCACGCACATGTCAACGTATGTGAACGCGTGTGTTTGTGTGTGACTGCCCAACGTTACCGCGTGCAGAGTGACAAAGTTCACTGTTGCAAAATAAATAATACAAAGCAAAAATCACTGCCCACCGGGAATGTTTCAAAAGAAATTTTGCGATCGGCTAATAAACGAAACACAGCCCAATCAACCGTTGCACAAACTTCGTACATCACTTAGTGCAACTGTACCAACTCAACGCCACCCGCCTGTCAATGTTCAGCACCCATGCCAGCGCTGTGCAATGGCTTGCCTGTGTCACTCCGATGCGCACTTCGCGCGGCAAGTTTGCGGTCATGCCGGAGCTGCCCTTGAGGAAGCCAACGCCGCCACGAAGGAAGCCGGCCGCCAACAAATTGAAGCAGTCTTCCAGGGGCACTGTGCGCTGGCTGCCCGGTGACTGGACGGGGGCAGACGGTGGACGAGCTGCAGTGGGCAAACACGCTGCGACTGTAAACTTGCATACAACAGCAGAATGTCATGAATCGGAGTTTGAATTTGAAGCATTCGGTTCTGCTGGATCAGTTTGATCACAACGAATACAATGGTGTACCGTGTAGTGGAACACCATCGCAATGAATTGATAGTCTCTGGCATCCGCATGTTCGTGGGCTGAATAGCGCACCATTCACGGGTGAGAAACCAACGGTGCATGTGGGTGCCTTTCGCCACGACACCACTACTAGTCATCTCAGTGGCTAACAGTTGCCCGCGAAAGCAACCACAACACTGACTGGTCAGCAATCAATGGCAACAAACGCAGCAGTCTCACTCTGCGATGCGCCTGGCGTGGCTCGCGCGTGCGGCGGATTGTGTGCGGCTGCGAGCAAATGCCCGAGCAACGTGGCGACCGCACAACGCGTCTCGTAGTTCGCCTGGTCGAGCGCTTTGAAACAAGCCGATGCGACTGCCTCCAATTCACTCGTGTACAAAAACGGCGTCTCTGGCAGCATGCTCGTGAGACACTGCAATGGAAAACAGACAATGATCGTGGAAATTCAATTGGACCGAATCAACAAACTGAATATCCGGTCGCGGTCTGAAGACAGTGCACTACTGCACACTGTCATTGTTCTCTAAACAGCATTGTTGCACAGTCCAAAACAAACACACACGCACACTTAACGCTGACATGCGGTGCTGTATTGTGTGTGTGTATGAGGTTATAATACAGTACGGCCGAATAAATGCGGCAGTCCAATCAAGGCGGGATTAGTCGCAGACTAGGAGTTGCTTTTTTCAAAAATGCCAGCAGAATTCCCAATCATGTGTGCAAGGGAGAAAGAATGAACAGAATATCGCGGATAACCCAGTAGTTAAAAAAACGCGTCAAATTTGGCACACAATTTGTTTTCTGAATGTCTTTTTTCTTTCATTCAAAATTCGCGCGCTCCTTGCACCCTGAAAAAAGCTGCCATGTTTAACCGGCCATACCGTACACCGAAAAATTTCCAGATACACCAAAATTTTGCAGCATGTGTGTGTTAGGCGATGGCGTAGGCTACGTTTTTTGCCCTTTATTTCGGTTCCGCCAAGAGAAAACGTGTGTATGTTTGTGACTATGCAACATTACTGTGCTGGAACAGAGCACATTGTGAAACCGACTCAGACTTTATTTCAAATACCGTATTACCTCTGTTAAACCCCCCCCCCCAAAATTAAACCCCCCCCCAAAAATAAACCCCCACCCCCTCGACAAGTTTCCAAATAATCCCCCCCCCAAAAATAATCCCCCATGGGGGATTATTGGAAACCTGCTTGAAACACATACCCAGAAAAACATACACATAAACAGTGAATTCAGTGGCTGGTTGCAGTGAAAATGATGAAATTGTGCTACCAAAGGCCCCAAATGGATAAGTTAATGGTAATTTCATTACAAAAGGCTGTTGTAAAAGGAAATTTCTATGTAGAGTAGAAGTTTCTGCGACTTCCTTCCTGCCATGGAAGGTATTTTTGCCATTTTGCCCACCCCTAAAAATAGTTTCCAAATAAACCCCCCCCAAAAATAAACCCCCACCCCAAGAAGTCGCTGAAGAAATAAACCCCCATGGGGGTTTATTAGAGGTAATACGGTAATTAACCAAAAACACGTCTAGTAGTAGTAGGGAGGGTTGTCTCCGTGTGTCACCTGTTTTTCATCAGTCAGAAGAAAACATCAAGGAGCGTTTTTGGACTACCTGAGCAGCGGCCACGCGGACGCACATGACCCGATCGGTGAGACATGGGCGTGCTGCCTTGTACAGCTCACGGTGGATCGAGGCGCCGGCGACGCCGAGCCCGGTGGCCATCTTGCCGAACGTGCACATGATCTCGGTGCGACCTTGCGACTGCAATCACTGGGTCTGTGCAACACTGATGCACTGAACAGCTCACGTGCTTTAGACTGTCCATTTTTAGTCATTCATTTTTTGACTGTCATTTTTTCTTTTGTGGTTCAGTCAGTGATTCGGTTTTTGTGTTGGTCTGATGTAGTGCACCAGTATCCGAGCGAGCCCCCACTCTGGAGGTGGCCGAAAATCATATCGTTCAGTGCGTGCGTGACGCCGAATTGGCACAACAAAACTTTTCCACGTTGCGCTAACAAAAACAACAACAACAACAACAACAACCCAACAACAACAACAACGACGACAACAACAACAATAGGGATGGAGCCGGTTCCGGTCCGGATTCCGGATTCCGGCGCCTAAAATTGGATCCGGATCCGGTACGGATTCCGGCGCAATTTTGCCGGATCCGGCCGGAATGGCCGAGACCCGCGAATTAACCAGTTGATTTCTCCGTTTCTGAGCTGTTCAATGGTTTGACAAATTTGTTTCGGTGCTTTGTTGGTTTTGTTGTTGTGCATTTGACATGTGATCAGTGAGCGTTTCTTTAGTTTAGTGTTCTGTTCAATGGTAAATGGTTCACTGCTTCTGTCTTGAGTGGTAAACGTATGTGCAGCATCGTCCACTTTAAAAAACGTGGCTGCCAGCTTTTGGCCGACGTTGTTGATGAACGCAGGTTTTTTGAAATCAGCCATCTTCGTTGGTCATATTCAGTTAGCTGTCAAACAGTTGCTTTTTTTGTGAGCCCCAGAACACCAGCGATTTTAGCGACGTGTGTTACCATTGGTGTGCGGGGGTGCCGTGATCCCCTAAAACCCGATAACCCCCCCCAACGACGAATCCACGAGACGACGAATCCATTTCAATGATGTTGCCCGCCGTTTGCGCACTGAAGCAGCGCATCGAACAAGTCGATGCGAGTGGCATTGGTACGACGAAAAAACGCTGCTGACCAGCATCGACACACGCTTCCGTGCGCTTTTCCACAACGAATCCAACATCATGGCCACGTACGTTGATCCGCGATTCAAGAATACTGCAGTCGTCTTCGAAAATGAAGGCGCGATTCGTTGTGAACTACTTCACATTGTAAAGAAAATCTTGAAACGACCGGAGACGCCCACAAACTGCGACGATACATCCGAGATCGCGAACAACGACGATGATGAAAGTGAACGCGAGCCCGAACCAAAAAAGACATCGACTGGCCTCTACGGAGGCATCGAGTTTCACGCTGCGCGACCGCGCAACCCGTCAGGCGAAACCAGTCTTGATGACGAACTGCGCGGCGAAATGAATATGTACGAGTCGGATGATTTTATCGACGAACCGGACAAAAGTGATCTAATGCTAGACTTTTGGCGGCTGAATTCGTCTAAATACCCCAAACTATCGACAATCGCGCGCAGATACCTGGCACCGCTACCAACAAGCGTGGCAAGCGAACGAATGTTCTCTGAAGCCAGGCAGGTGTTTGTGTACAGCCGATCTCGTCTGTCAACTCAGAACGCCGAAAAGGTCATGTTTCTGAATGGAATGTTGCCAGCACTTGATTATCCCTATGCGATGTGAATTTTGTCAATTGTTGTTGTTGTAATTTTTGGTTGGTTCATGTGCTGTGTCTTGCTGACTTTGTTTCTGTGTCTGTGCTGTTTTATGCTGAAAATGTGATGAAGAAGCGACGAAATGTGCGTAGATGTTTTTTAGACATAAAAAGGCCATTCCGGTCCGGATTCCGGCAATTTTTGCCGGATCCGGCCCGGCCGGAATGGGCTTTTGCCGGATCCGGCCCGGATTCCGGCAAATTTGCCGGATCCATCCCTAAACAACAACAACAACAACAACAACAACATTTGATGCACAGCTCGGATACACGACAGAGTGGTGATGCAAGTCACGTTCTCTGCTCACCTCCGCACTGCGCAACGATTTCACAAGCAGCTGAGCAGTCTCCTCGAACGAGCGTCCCACCATGCGACCAAGCCGCTCGTACATGGCGCCAATACAACAGATCGCTGCTCTGCAATCACGCAAAACAACGCATCCAGGGATGCAAACGCACACAACTTTGTACGGTCTAACTCGATAACAACCAGCTGATTGGTTGGTGGTCACGTGATGTATAGATCCTATCCCATGCAAAGCAAACTCCGCCTCCACAGCAATGCACGCACAGAATGCATGCATCCACCAATCAGCTAGTTGGATATGTTTATCGAGTTAGACTGTAGAATGCCAGTTTTATGTTTTAAAAAACTGAAGAACGTTTGAAAAGTGAACAATTTCGTTTCACGCCACTGTGTTCCAGAATCCAGAGGTTAGAACTGATAAATTTTTGTCTGAAAAGTGAGATGCTAATTTTCTGAATGCACAGGTCAATGGATATTTTGGCAAAAAAGAAATATCAATATCATGAAAAGAAGCATGAACACTTCGGTTGTAACTAAAATCCAGAATTTGCCAGCACTTCTGGGACACGCTCTGGCTTGAAGCTCTCTTTTCAAAGAATTTATCACTTTGTGGAACTGAACTAACACAGATTAGGGAAGCACACGAAACATGTTTTCTGTCCTGCTATTTTTTTATAAATTTTATTGGTTAAAACCTTATGTCTTACGGTGTCTAAAACGAATGCTGAAATTTTCAAAAAAAAAATCGAGTTTGAAAGCAAAGCGACGCCGATTACAATTTCGCCGGCAGTTGACTGGGCGAGTCGTCCTTTGCCTTGAGCAGATCGTTGCAGGTGTTGATCGTCTGGAACAGCGCGTACGTGTCCCCGATGCAGAACAGCGTGGCGAGACATCGCGCCAGCAGCGGGCGACTCGCGGCGCCGACGCCGCCGTGCAACTGTGCCACCAATTGATCGACCAACACTGATTGGCTGCCTTTGATGTCGTTCTGAGCACACAAACAGTTCACGAAAAATTTCGCACAGTTAAATTGCATGGGTATTTTGCATTTTGCGAACTTTAAAGAGTGTAAACGTGAATTTTGGTTGTGATAGTGAGCTTCGTTCAGTTTCACACCACAGTTCTTTTAGTTTCATACTTCCATTTCTACACTTGACTTGACAATGCCACACGCATTGCACGAGCTGTCTTAGACAAAAAACCGTCTCAAAAATTCAAACCTTTTGCGTGACGGGCAGAATTTTGTCCAAGAATCGCAGCCATTCGTGTATGAACAACGGCTTCTTCGGATCGGGCATACTCGCGAGCGCCTGTTCGTTCAGAATCAAACTGTGCGACTGTTCCATTGTTTTGCAACTGCCGCTCTCTTCGGTCGTCATTTATTCTTTTTGCTCCGTCTCTGTTGGTTAATTGTTCGTTAATTGCCTGCTTTTGCTAACAGCTCAGTTTTCCTGGATTCTTGAAAATTGTCCACTCATTAGTAGTCGCCGTTGATTTGTCGCTTACTCTGTTACTCATCTATCTATCTATCAAGCGAGAGAAAATGAGCAATGAATGGCTTGTCTATTCTCTTTCAGTCAGAGTCAAAGTCAGCCAGTCAGTATTCGTTTTGTTTTCGCACCGCACACGCACTCCAATTTTCAATTTCTTATCAATCAGTCAAATTTTATTCGCGTTTTTTCGTCCCTCCTTCGCCGTGGCCGTGCGTGGGCGCCGTAGCGTGGCTCTGAAAATCAATGGATGAGGATAGGGGATGCTTCCACTAGGGATGGATCCGGCAAATTTGCCGGAATCCGGGCCGGATCCGGCAAAAGCCCATTCCGGCCGGGCCGGATCCGGCAAAAATAGCCGGAATCCGGACCGGAATGGCCTTTTTATGTCTAAAAAACATCAACGCACATTTCGTCGCTTCTTCATCACATTTTCAGCATAAAACAGCACAGACACAGAAACAAAGTCAGCAAGACACAGCACATGAACCAACCAAAAATTACAACAACAACAATTGACAAAATTCACATCGCATAGGGATAATCAAGTGCTGGCAACATTCCATTCAGAAACATGACCTTTTCGGCGTTCTGAGTTGACAGACGAGATCGGCTGTACACAAACACCTGCCTGGCTTCAGAGAACATTCGTTCGCTTGCCACGCTTGTTGGTAGCGGTGCCAGGTATCTGCGCGCGATTGTCGATAGTTTGGGGTATTTAGACAAGTTCAGCCGCCACAAGTCCAGCATTAGATCACTTTTGTCCGGTTCGTCGATAAAATCATCCGACTCGTACATATTCATTTCGTCTTCGAGACTGCATTCGCCTGACTGGTTGCGCGGTCGCGCAACGTGAAACTCGATGCCTCCGTAGAGGCCAGTCGATTTCTTTTTTGGCTCGGGCTCGCGTTCACTTTCGTCATCGTCGTTGTTTGCGATCTCGGATGTATCGTCGCAGTTTGTGGGCGTCTCCGGTCGTTTCAAGATTTTCTTTGCAATGTGAAGTAGTCACAACGAATCGCGCCTTCATTTTCGAAGACGACTGCAGTATTCTTGAATCGCGGATCAACGTACGTGGCCATGATGTTGGATTCGTTGGAAAAGCGCACGGAAGCGTGTGTCGATGCTGGTCAGCAGCGTTTCTTTCGTCGTACCAATGCCACTCGCATCGACTTGTTCGATGCGCTGCTTCAGTGCGCAAACGGCGGGCAACACCGTTGAAATGGATTCGTCGTCTCGTGGATTCGTCGTTGGGGGGGTCTATCGGGTTTTAGGGGATCACGGCACCCCCGCACACCCACGGTAACGCACGTCGCTAAAATCGCTGGTGTTCTGGGGCTCACAAAAAAGCAACTGTTTGACAGCTAACTGAATATGACCAACGAAGATGGCTGATTTTAAAAAAAAACCTGCTATTGTTCATCAACAACGTCGGCCAAAAGCTGGCAGCCACGTTTTTTAAAGTGGACGTTGCTGCACATAAGTTTACCACTCAAGACAAAAGCAGTGAACCATTTACCATTGAACAGAACACAAAACTAACGAAACGCTCACTGATCACATGCCAAATGCACAACAACAAAACCAACAAAGCACCGAAACAAATTTGTCAAACCATTGAACAGCTCCGAAACGGAGGAGGCGCCGGAATCCGGAATCCGGACCGGAACCGGCTTCATCCCTAGCTTCCACCCAGGGCTCGAGCCCGATTTTTGGCGAATCCGAGGGGGGGGGTCCGCCCAAATTTGGGGGGGGGGGTCGTCCCGGGTGGGGGGGGGGGGGGGGTCGACTTGGTTGGGGGGGCTCCCGAGCGAGACCGAAAATTCTAGGGGGGGGGGGGTCCGAGCGAGACCGAAAATTCTAGGGGGGGGGTAGGACCAAAATTTTTTATTTACCATGAAAATGTATGGGCAAAAAAATGGTAGTAGGGGTGGGATTTGGTGGGGGGGGGGGTGGGTTCCCGAGCGAGACCGAAAATTCTAGGGGGGGGGGGGGGGGTCGGACCAAAAGTTGTTGAATAAAAGTGCTAGAAACCACAGCATCCAGTCAAGGCCTCTCTCTAGTCTCTGCAGTACCGAAGACGAGGGGGGGTGGGGGGGGGGTACACCGTCCACCCCCCCCCCAGTGCGCCCCAGACCGCCGCGGGGGGGGGGGGGGGGGGGCCCGTCACGCGACACCCACCCCCCAAAACCTGACACTGGACCATCCACACCCCCCCCTCGAAATTTGCTAGACACCCCCCCCCCACCCCCCCTAGATGGACCTAAGTAACAGTGACACCCCCCAAAAATTTTCTCGGACCACCCAAAAATCATGAATTTTTGCTCAAAAATCATGATTTTTTGTCTTAAAAGTCCATAATATAAGCTAAATATATGATAACTTGACATTCTTCATTGTAATTTCAAAGATTTTGCAGCAAAATTTAGCGTTTTTCCTTCAAAATTTAAGCGAAAAAATCTCATGGGTGGGGTGGGGGTAGAGATGTCAAGAAAAAAAAAATTTCTATTTTTTTTCTTTTTTAAAAAAAAAAAAAATTTTTTAAATTTTTTTTTTAAATGAAAGTTGTTCAGAATTTTTCAGGGAGTCCGAATATCACCATCTGAGGAGCCACCGACTTACCATATGACCCCCACTCATATGGGAGGAGGGTGAAAATTTCAGACTTGGTTTCGGCGACCCCATTTTCCCACCGACGACATCACGTCTCGTGTTTTGCCTCTCAATTCACCTCAAATAACATGGAAACAAGTTCCACAACAAACCGGTGTGATCACGCTGACGACACGAGGCGAAACAGCAACGAGCAACCAACGAAGTTACGCTTGCAGTGGCAGACAGTGCAATTTCCACCTTTCGAGATCCTGAAAAACGATGCGTAAATGTGAGTTCTCTGCTTCTATCTCACCTTAGCGACATCGGAATTTGTTGAACTAGCCTTTGCGACGCTCAAGTACTTCAATGCGCGAGTCGATCATCACTCACCAAGGCTGAAAACAGTCGATAAATCAATCCAGAATACCACCTGCAGCGTTGAAGACTAAGTGACAAGGTAAAGTCAAAGAAAATTTTTGTTGAACTTTCGAAAAATTATGCCAAAAACGGCATTTTCAGGGCACATTAAAGAAAAAATTTCAAAAATTTTTAATAAAAAAAATAAAAAAAAATGCTCTTTTTTTTTTACTTTTTTTAAAAAAAATTAAAAAAAAATTTTTTTTTTGACCCTTACATCTCTAGGTGGGGGGTGTGCACGTGCACCCCCCCAGAAAATTTTCTCAATAGTGCACCCCCCCAGGGCCCACGCCTGGGGGGGGGTGTCACTGTACCATGACTGACACCCCCCCGACCCCCCCCACGGTACTGGACGACACCCCCCCTCGAAAATTTGCTTTCGCCTTCGGTACTGGTCTCTAGTCATACATTTTGCTTTGATTTTCGTTCGGGTCGGGACATCTGAAAGCTACACGAACGAGACACGCTGCACGGGTGAGACTTGATATTGAAGTACAGTATTGAAAACATTGACGTACAAAGTGGTAAATGTATGACAAAGTGGTACGTATACAAAAAACATACAATATATATTGAGATACAAACATGCATATAATATAGATTCGAGAGGGGGGGGTATTTTGACCAAAATTGGGGGGGGGGGGTTTGCCCGGGTGGGGGGGGGGGTGTCGACTTGGTTGGGGGGGTGGGACCGTCGACGGCGCGCATAGTTTTATTGATTGGTTGAGTGCAGATGCACACAAGATGCACGCTCACGCACGAAATTGTGAACATTGTGAAACAACCGCCAACATGCCAAGTGTTGGAAAATACAAAATAAAATTTGGATCGAGACAAATAGTAAACGGGCTTCAGTTTTTTAAAAAAAATCACGTGTGCGGACAAGTAGTAATCAAAATTTGCACATCAGAGCTTTTTTTATGTTTGTCTAGTCAACGCTATATAAATAATGTAAAGTTTAACAAAGGTCACGAACATTTTTCGCAAAAAACAACCTCCAAAAGGCGTACTGCTTCATATTCAAAAGTGCATGTGCGGTGGAGATGGTCCTCTTTCTCTTCAACACAGACTACCAATTTTATCCCTTTTCACCTTATCAGAAAGGCTTGGCTTAGGATTCGGATTAGGTTTAGGATTAGGAACCTGCGACGACTTTAACCTGCAAGGCAATTTATACATTGGTTTTTTTTTTGATCAGATGTTGCTTGCATTGAGTATTTGTAGGTTCCTAATCCTGCTTAACAGTAAGGTGAGGGGTGGGGGTGGACGGTACCCCCAGCACGAAGTTGGCCTGTCGTACTAAAACAAGCCGTTGATTTTGTCAGACGGTGCCTAAACTATGGCCTATTTTTTAAACGTGTCCCACTGAAATGACGTCATGTGCCACAAAACATGCGCTTGTCGTTCACTGCAAGCAAACCAGACTATCCGTTTAGCCGATTTCTTCCCGTAAACAAATGGTGAATGTCGAATCAGTCACACCAAACTGAAATTTTAGTGCCTGTACAGGGTGAGCCAAAAAAAGGTTCCAATTCTAAAATGCTCTCACTGGCTTGTGCTGAGTTGTTTCGAGCTAAAAATTGGAACACTATTAGAAAACATTTGGAGGTTTTTCTGACCAAATTTTTGTCATGGTATGTTCCCCCTATCACTCACTACAGCAAAATATCCGGAAAATATGAAAAATCGACAAATGTTGAAAAATGCAGAGGGTTGATTTAACTGTAACAAAGATCAAAAGAATGAACGTTGGCCCGAATGTTCACAACACAAAAAAAGATAAAAAAAGCAATATGAGTTTAAAGCAGCTTAGAAATGCCGAATGCTGAGTTGCATTTGAACAGTTTTTGATCACTCCAATGTTTCACTTCAAGTCTGAGTGTGCGTAAGCGGTTCTGCTCAGAACAGATGCGAATTTATCTTTTCAAATCCAAATTGTTTTATTTTCCTTTTTAATACACAAAATTTGCCACTCTGATATTTTTACCATAGCAGACTGGTTGTTTTTCTGCAGTGAGAGATGCACTTCCATTTTCAGTCTTTGCTGCCATCATGGTTAAGTGGACGGCAGAGCAGCGAGTCTGGTCTGCCAATTGGTGGGAACATGCGAATAACTTTTCCACAGTGGTTCGGCAATTTCGTAAAAGATTCAATTTGACACCGCGTGACGATACATCAGTTCGGAAGATCGTTTATGAGCAATGATAAACAGTAAGATTATGGATGAACAGTGTTTTTTGTCAAAAATTGCTATTTTTGAAAATTAAACTGTAAAAATGAACTTGAACGTGTACAGTCTATCTCGCTAATATATGCAACTCGCTGATTGGTCGGCTTCTCACGCTCCGCACCCTTGGGAACGGGATTCAGAAAATTTCATGTTTTTTATTGTTCAACGGTTTGTTTTCATTTATTTCATGCCGAAAAAACATTCTAAATAAAAACTACCAAATTCCAAAAATTTGCATTGGTCACAATGTCAAAAAATGTCTTTTTTGGTTGATTGACTGCGACGACGTCGTCTATGGTTTTTGGTTTAGTTTTTGCCTTTAGGCATGAAAAGAGCGTGCCGCCGCTGGCCGCTACTGTGTGTCCGAAGCACAGAGAAGAAGAACGCAGCAGGTGACAGTATTTATTGACAATGTGAACACTCTTTGAACAACAATGAATGGACATGGCGCACCCAATGAATCAATTGTTAAAAGCGGGATGAAAACCGTCGAAATCGTTGGAAGCAAGTTTTGTTATTTTGTTTGTTTGTTTTAAATTTGTTTTGAACACGCAGCAGCGGCCAGCGGTACGTTTAAAAGCAAAAATTCTCGACGACGTCGTCGCCGTCAATCAACCAAAAAACTTCTGTTTACTAATTTTTTACCAATTCAAACGTTTGGAATTTTGTAGTTTTTGATTTAGAATTTTTTCGGCATGAAAAAAAATGAAAACAAACCGCTGAACAACAAAAAAACATGATATTTTCTGAATCCCGTTCCCAGGGGTGCGGAGCGTGAGGAGCCGACCAATCAGCGAGTTGCATATATTAGCGAGATAGACTGTAAGCCAAAAAAATTTTTGATCACAAAAACTCCCAAAGTGTTCTAACAAGTGTTCTAAATTTTAAAACACGAGGTCCCTTTGTTTACAGCTAAATCAACCCTCTGAATTTCACAACATTTGTCGATTTTTCATGTTTTCCAGATATTCTTCTGTAGTTAGTGATAGGGGCAACCTACCATGACCAAAATTTGGTCAAAAAAACCTCCAACTGTTTTCTAATAGTGTTCCAATTTTCAGCTCGAAACACCGTAGCACAAACCAGTGAGAGCATTTTAGAATTGGAACCTTTTTTTTGCTCACTCTGTACATTGACAAACGGGCGTTTTTAAATAAAATGACGTCACGCTAGTCCGGACACGTTTGAATAATTCCACAATAACTTACACCGACCAAAGCCTAATCCTAAAGCCCTAACCAGCCCCCTCCATCCACCCTAAACTGAAACAATCATCGGGGGGCGGGCCCGACGTCCAAGCTGCGTGAACGAGGGAAGGCTAAAGGGACGCAAGACGTAAACAACACATCTGAACATTTAGTTCACCAAAACAACTTTTTATTTGCATGCGTTACGTTTAGCATTGAGCGTAACGATTGTATTTACATGCATTTCTAATGAAGACATGAGTAAGCAAGCAAAGGTTGATACGTTGGTTGCTCTATTGTATTCGCTGAAAACGAGAGGAGAATGTTTTCAGATAATATGAATTATACAAAGCGAGCTGCCATATCCAAAATAACAACAACAACAACAAACTTGTACCACACACGGTATGTGCGGCAGCAACACGACATATAACCGTGAAATAAAAACAGCGCAGCGAAAGCCTGATGGAATGCGGTGGCTGATGTAACGTCGGCCAGAAATCAATCAATGGAGGTTGCAGTGGCCATGCATAAAATGTAATAATACCAGGGAGCGAACGAGAAACCAGACGAGCAACAGACGAACATGCAGCCAATCAAGCAAACTGTGCGCCGCATGCACACACCAGCATGCGTGCTCGCTTGCCACTGAGCCAGCCACCAGTTGCACACGCGTCTGACACTCAGCAACTCAATCTCTCTCTTTCTCTCGCTCGGCCCTCGCTGCTTCTCGCTTTCCCTCTCTCTTGAAAACACGATCAATCCTTGCCGCGATAAGCCAAAACAAACTACAATGCGCCTGTGCGCCTTTTTGGTTTCGCATTCAGCAACTCATGGGGACGATATATGTGATTCAGCAGTTATCAGATTTTTGACACAGTCTCTTTTCTTGTATGTTGCATCTGCAACGTCTATCGCACTCGCATTACTAAACTTCTTGTGCGTCGTCACCTTGTAATAATAATTTTTATAACAACGGCAATTCTTTGAGTGAATTTTTTTACCACTTCCAGAATAACGCAAAAACTTTTATTCAAATATGATGAAAATACATACAAAAATAGAGCTTGATAAATGTTTGAAAAACCACTTTTATAACGGTGGTATGGTTTTCTGCAACTCAAATTGTGTTTGTGCGTCGACGAGGCAGGCTAAGTTCAATTCGATTTCTTCGATCATCAAACGACCGAGACCGACCAGTTTTCTTGTGTTCGTAGCCGCTGTCCGACTCAGTTTTGTCACTGAGCAAATGAATAAGCCGTGGTAAATTTGTAATTTTCTTCATTTGGCTGAACTGTAACGGTTGGAATGACCGGGGCGATGCAAACGCCAAACGGACGCAAGCTGCAACGCTCGCCAGCAGCCCTGCGCAACATGCGACCAACAGGAGCACACAGGCGACACTGTGCACAGTCCACGGGTGGCAGGCACGCGGCAAGCAGTGCATGTGGTAGCCGCGTTTGTTGTTGCTGAAAACCAGCATCGCTCATGAAACCGTTATTGCCGCGAAAACTTTTTACTAAAGTGGCTGCTAACGCGAACTTGTACAAAATATCCAAAACACGTGTGGAGCAAATTTAGTAGAAGCTATAGTAGAAAAAAGTAGCAACAACGGATTCTCCAGATTTGAGAAATATTGAGAAAAACGGTTGATTGCAACGAAGCAAAAGTGAACCTGAGAACCGCAGAGCCCATGTCGACGCAACAGTGGTTGCCCATTGTGCCAGGGTCGCAATTACAACAAACAGACGAATACGAATGTGGCAAACAAAACGGTTGTGTCATGAGAATTTGTAACAACAATGACGTTGCATTTTTGGGTGTTCTGGTGGCGATGATACGAGTTTTGGCCTTCCATTGTTCGTACGAATGAAATGTTTCGATTAGTGACTGTGCAAGGCGTGTTGTCGTGTACAGTAAGAACACAAATGACACTGACGCAGTCAACAGAGCACACAACCACGGACGTTGTCGCCTTTGACCATTGCTGTCTTGGTTGTCGTTCATGTTGCTTAACCCAGTTGATTAACTGTGGAGTTTTACAGTTGCCCAGTCTCTTCGAAGTTGTAAAGTTTAAAATCTTCAAATTTATAAGTGCACGCGTTAAAAAGTTAGCGCGCACAAGTTTGCTAGTTTTCCAGTTGACCAGTTTTCCAATTTCCCAGTTTTTCAGTTTTGCCACTTTTTCAGTTGGCCAGTTTTCCAGTTGCCAGTTCACCAGTTGGGTAGTTTTCCAGTTTACCACTTTTCCAGTTCACCAGTTGGTCAGTTCACCAGTTAGCCAGTTTTCCAGTTGGCCAGTTTTCCAGTTTTCCAGCTACCAGTTTTCCAGTTTTCCAGTTAACTGGGCAACTGGAAAACTGGAAAACTAGCCAACTGGAAAACTGGTAACTGGAAAACTGGAAAACTGGCCAACTGGAAAACTGGCTAACTGGTAAACTGACCAACTGGTGAACTGGAAAAGTGGTAAACTGGAAAACTAGCCAACTGGAAAACTGGTAACTGGAAAACTGGAAAACTGGCCAACTGGAAAACTGGCTAACTGGTGAACTGACCAACTGGTGAACTGGAAAAGTGGTAAACTGAAAAACTAGCCAACTGGAAAACTGATAACTGGAAAACTGGAAAACTGGCCAACTGAAAAACTAGCTAACTGAAAAACTGGGAAACTGAAAACTGGTAACTGGAAAACTGGAAAACTGGCCAACTGGAAAACTAGCTGACTGGAAAACTGGGAAACTGAAAACTGGCTAACTTGTACGGTTGCCGCGAGACGTGTCTAGTCTCGTCATTTGTCTCGTCTCGAGCGATTTTTCGTTGTCTCGTCTCGTCTCGTCTCGCAGATTTTGAAAAAAGCTGTCTCGTGTGTCTCGTCTCGTCTCGCGTCGCGTCGCGGCGGGTCTCCTGTCTCGCGGCAACCCTAGTTGCTTCTACGGAATCAAATTTTATTATTCACAAAAACTCAATAATTTTTTAATATAAAAAACCACAAGGTTTCCAAAACCGCATGGAATAGGAAAGAGAATTTGTTGAAGGCGCACATATTCGTGAAAACGTAATTCATGATTTTCAAATGAAAAGAATAATGTTCTTCAGTTTTCAGTTCAATTTTTACGAACAAAAACAGGCCCATGCGGCAATACGTTGTTACTGCCATATGGTAAAATATGAGTCTTTGGAAAAACACAACCAACCAAACGTTAAAGCTGACACCTAAGCTAACAATACGGTATGACTCATTCGTGCAGGAATATGTAATTGTGCTTGGTGGTAATCATATTGAGGTACACCGGTTTATGTACCCGTACAAATACGATACAAGTATTGTCTCAGTGGTTGTCACACCATGATAAACATCAACTAAAACGCCATTTGATCCAATGATGCATCGGGCTCACTATACAGGAGAAAAGCATCATGGGTACAATTTTTTACAACTTGCTCGTATGATGAGATTACATGTGGTTGTAACTAAAAACATACGGTTGTCTGTGCACACACGTTCTACACAAAGAACTTATTTTAGAAAAGCAACCATTAATAAGGATCAGTAAAACGCGCATAACTGTATTCGCTTTCATATGAAAGCGGTTCGTTGTACGGGCTGCTCAGCAGCGGGCAACGTCGAGCGCAGCCACGTGATGCAGTCGTCGCGCAGAGGACGATTCATGACGCCGTAGAGGATCGGGTTGCTGACAGTGGCCAGCATGGCACAGCAGTGCGTCGCCAACGCAACCAGGAACGTGTTGTTCACGTGCACCGCTTGCAGATCGAGCAACAACGAATACAGAATCAGTGGCATCCAGCAGACGCAGAACATGAACACCACCGCGATCAGGATGTACGTGGCCGTCTCCAAGCGGCGCACGCTCACGCTCTCCTGCTCCTGTGCCTCGCGACACGCGTCGATGTTGCTGCAAAGGTTTTAGCAACAGTAAATAACGTGTGTGTTCGCCGATTGTTATCATGTGTTTTGTTGATTTTCTATGCTTGCACTAATTTGACTCTTCACCATATCCGTGAGACGGTGGGACGAAACGGATGAACCGCATGGCGGCAAGGCTCTGGTCGGCACCGATCACGTATCACCACATCACTGCACTAAACAAGCATATCGAATGTTTTGTGGGTACACATGTTTTCTGTCCGTGTTTATGAGCATGTACTCTGACACGCAAGTTCTTCATTAGCAGATAACGCGTGCACTGACCGCGTCGGTGGTGTTTTTAGCAACGGCATCGTTGGGAGCAGCAGGGAGCGCGAGCGAGCGTGAAAGAACGTGCTGCGACGGTGTACGCTGATGTTGCCGCTGGGGCACGCGGTCGTGATCTCCTCCTGGACGTTGCTGACCGAGACGCCCGCGAGCGAGACCGTCGGGGCCAACGCCGCCGACAACGCCGTCAAACTGTCTTTCTGTTCTTCGAAGCAGAACGCACAAGTGTTGCTGTTGTTCAGCGGCGTCACCGTCGGCTGACTCGTCTTGTCGTTCGGCGAGGCCGGCACCGCAACTACGTGACGCCGCAACGATTGTCGCCTCGGTTTCGTCGTCTTGCGAAATTTCACGCTCTGCACAATCGGTAAGGTTGGGTGCTCGTGTCTTCATTCAACCTTTGAGAAAACGGTGCTACTAATTTTGCCACCAAATAAATTGTAAAAATGTAGTATGATTGAAGTAGACGTAAAGCATCGGTTCCTCAACGGCGAGCTATTTCAGGTTTTCAGGTTTGAGCGACCAACCTGACGAATGCATTTCAAGACGCCTGTGTAGCACATTGTGATGATGGCGCACGGCACAATCACATGCAACACCAGCGCAACGCAACTGTACGCCTGCAGTGTTGGGTCAGTTATGTTCACTGCTTTAGAAAACGGCAAAAGAACATTTGTGGCGTTGTTTACCAGTCGCATCCAATGCTGCGGCCAATCTTCGTAACAGAACTCCTCGCAGAACAGATTTTCGCCTGGCGCCGTCAGATGATACATGAAGCCTTGCAAAAACGCCAACACAATCGAGAGACCACCAAAGAGCAGCCAGCAGCTGACCGCAAGCCATCTGCCGCACTTGGACTGCCGCTGGCGGGTTTTCAGTGCGATCGCACAGTAACGATCATACGCGATGACGGCCATGATGTAAATCGATGCAAAGATCGACAGACCCTGAGATTGAATGAGCGCTTCCATTTCCATCTAGTAATATTTTTTGGTTCTGCGACTGAACGCGTGTGCGTGCAGACGTGAAGAGAAAAACTAGTTTCAATCTTTATGTGGCAATTCAAAGTCGCCTTAGTGACCCGGTCTTCTGTAGGGAACTTGGATCCCTTTGCCAATTTTGAATTCCCGCGTCGTGCATGACACTGCTTACCTATCTATTCGCGCATTGAGTCGCGGGACCAAAATAAAAGATATTAGTACTGAGTCATCAAAAATACTGCCGTCGCTTTTTTTATTTTTTCGACTTTGTTTAAAAAAGGGTCTCTTTGCTTCACCATCAAAGTCGGCAGCACTTTGCACGCGGCATAGCCGAACGGCCACGACTTGTGAAACAACAGATACGGGGTCAATGGTCCACTGGTTAGTGCTGTGACGATGTCAACCGCAGACAGACTGCCGATCAGATAATAGTGCGCGCAGTGGAAACCGGGACGCAGCCAAATCGCCACGAGCACCGACACGTTCAACAGCAACGAATTGATGATCACGAACCCGTAGATTGCGCCCGTCACCACTTGCACTGCGCCGTTCTGAAATTGTCACCCACGCACAATAAAAACGTGTCCAAACTGATGTCCAGTGTTCTGCCCGCCTGGACGTCCCGCGCAGTGTCCGGTTTTCTTTCCGGTGAGCGTTGCCACTTTCACATATGCATGTACTTACGAGAGATGACGCATGACAGGACACCCAGGCACAGAACGACGGAGACCATTTTTGAGGTTGTGGCATCGCACATTTTGCAAAAATTTCCATGTTTTAAAAACCAGTACCGATAAACATTCGCACACTCACATTCGACAGATGATCTTTTGGAATCAACAAATCAAAAGAAAAGCAGCCGAATGACTGATTGGTGCTGTTTGCCGTTGTGTTTTCCATTCGCGCGGTTTTGAATAATGTTTGATTACTGTGCGTCACGGCGCAAGTCGAAGTGCAGTTTTTTGGTGTCCTAAAAACCAAAAATGAAACTGCCTGGGAAAGTGACACTTCAAAAGCTCATCAACAACAACAGATACAGTTTTGATCTCAACAGATAGCCTCGGCAAATTTTGCTTTCTTTGTCAAACGCTACAGACAGAACAGCATGCTAATCAAAGCTTGCAGCAACAGCACCGCTTGAAGCAAAGCTGAGCAAAATAATCCGTTACGAAAAGGTAACGTTTATGCATTTTCGTGACAATTAGGCGTCAACAACAACAGCAGTGCGTCTAACGGCAGAATGCAATCAGAGAAGTGTGTTTATCATTTGATCCTCTGTATGCTTGTCGCTCTGAATGTCACCATGTTTTCACTCAGCCGTCAGTAATGATCGTAGTTTTCACTTATCCCACCGATCTGCTTTATGAAACAATCAGTCTGAACAAGGGTGCTGACAAAAATGATGAGAGTTGTTCGTTATTTTTTCAACTTCGCTCTTATTGTGACTTTTTTCCCAGTACGTGTGTGTCGGCATTCTCCAAATAATTGAGCGTACATCTGCGTCAAAGAACCAAAGTCAATCTGATCCACTTTTTCATAAGTATTGAATTGCTATCTAGATACATTGTGATTTAATGTTTACTTTGCTACTCGATTTACTGTGATAACTGGAACTGCATTTTCCATGCACGGAGAAAACTGAATTTTGATTATTAGATTTATGCGATTATGAGTAACAAGAAAAAAATCTGACAAAACATTTGGCAATATTAACAAAATAAACGTTATTGATGTAATCCATTTTTATGAAACAACATGCGGCTGCTTTTGCAACTTTCTCTTTAGAACAATAAGCTCATGGACTCCCCAGTTTGTTAAAAGTTCGGTGGAATGTTACGGAAAGATTTTTTAGCGCGCGTGTTAGCAAAAAATCTCAATGAAAACTGTGCAGTTCTTCATCAACAACAACAAGTTGTTTTTTGGTAGTTTCGTTGACCAAACAGTAAACTGAAAATCTTATCAACATCAAGCAATAGCATAAATAATAGTAGTAATAAATGCGGTTTGTGCAGTGCAGTCCATTGAATTTTATCAGTTGCTACATTACACCGAAAATAACAACCAGAGTCAGCTACATGCTTGCTGTTGGTACAAGGTGGCATAAAAAGTCTGGTACTGATTTGCGCCTGTAAAAAATCTACAAGCCAAAGATTTTTCGCGGCCTTTCGGAGCTTTTGTATCAAAGATCAGCCCCAAAGATCAGCCTAAAACAAGATTGCCGGACACAGTTATCATGGGCAGAGCACAGTGCTGTGTGTCCGTGAGTGTTGTGTCTCAGTTGCTGCTGCTGGTGCACTGCGTTCAAGCACTGAACAATGGCCTGGCACTGCGCCCGCCGATGGGCTGGATGTCGTGGGCGGAGTTCTACTGCCAGATCGACTGCAACCGCCATCCATACTCGTGCATCTCGGAGCAGCTCTACAAGGACATGGCCGATCGATTGGGTAGGTGCAACGTGTCCTTGTGCGTTTGCGAGTCGCCACAAGAACACGCAGCTCTCTTCACATCCATCACTGAGTTGTTGTAGCACCATTTAGGCTGTTTTTGTGAACATAACAGACATTCAGACTTCTTTCATTTGGTTTCGACTTGCGAACTGAAAAAGCGAGAGAGAACGTCAGTTGTGATTTGCAGTCGAGGACGGCTACAGAATCGTGGGCTATCGAAGTGTGCACATTGACGACTGCTGGATGGCAATGCAACGCAACGAAACAACCGGCAGACTCATGGCGAATGAAACGCGATTCCCTTCGGGAATGCCTGCTCTTGCTGACTATGTACGTAGGCGATTTGAAACATGACCGTTGCTCGCTAAGCAAAGAATCTGAGCAAAAACTTGCACTCACTAAAAACCTGAACCAGAAGAGACTGGAAAAGTTTTAGATTTCTGTTGGAGTGCTGTATCGGGATCGAATATTTTAATATTCAATAACTTAAAAGTATTTCACTCTTTATTCCGTTTGCAGGCATGTTATGTAGCACACTGCGCAAAGACGGCGGACACACATATTTTTTACTGATTTTTAGCATAAAAGTTTGAAAAAGCATGGGTCCTAGAAAAATTGCGACTTTCAAAAATGTTGACTTGATCATACACTCAGATGCACACCCGTGGTCTGCTGTTGGCGACTTATGAGGACTATGGCAATAAAACCTGCGGTGGCTACCCGGGCAGCCTCTACCATTTGGAAACGGACGCCAGAACATTTGCTGAATGGAAAATGGATTATCTAAAGTTGGATGGATGCAACGTTGATATTGAGCAAATGAGCAGTGGTAAATTTTTAATGGTTTTTGAATTTTCTTAATTGTAAAAGCGACTTAAAAACACAGGCACTGACCATTCATAATGATTTCTAATGCTCTCATAAAGTCCTAACTAATAAAGGGTATCCACAAATGGAACGTTTTCTGAATGCCACGGGTCGCCCGATTGTGTATTCGTGCAGTTGGCCCGCATACGTCGACTTTGAGCATCATACGGTGCGGACGACAGTTCATTTTTTCTGAAAAGAGGTCGTTGCGCAAAAACAAAGTTTAGTATATGGTGATTTGCAGTCCATAGTGTTTCACCAATTTTGCCACCAAATGCAGCCAAACTACACGGCCATCTCGCAGTGGTGCAATCTTTGGCGTAACTTTGACGACATCGCTGCCAACTGGCATTCGTTGCAGTCAATTATTGACTGGTACACAAAGAACCAGGACACGCTCGCAAGGTTCCACGGTCCCGGACACTGGAATGACCCTGACATGGTGCGGCCATCTGCATAGGTTTACGTTGGTTGAAGAGCATTACGCACAGTCAAACGGTGGAGTCGTGAGCTCATTTTCTGCGGTTCTTTCCTTACAACACTTTCGACTTGAACGATGACTCATTCATAATTTATTCGACACTGAATGATAATGAGAAAATCATTTCGAATTCATTTGAAGGACGTCAACATGATGAAATCGGTTGATGAAAATAATGAAATTAGACATCGTGCATTGTAGGCGGTCAATTTTAACATTTTTACTCATAAAAGTTTGGTTCAAACATTGGCAGCTTGTCATCGGCCAGCAATCGATCACACCCGATCAGGCGATGACACAGTTTTCGATATGGAGCATCTGGTGCATCAGAGTTTGCAATGTTGTACAATTGGCAGTGATCTAAAATGAAAAATCTCCAGCAAGGCGCGACGATTGAAGCAGCGTTTTGTGCGCAGGTCTGCGCCGCTGATAATGTCGAACGACCTGCGTCTCATTGCGCCCGTCTACCGCAACATCCTGCAGAATCGCCGTGTGATCGCCGTCGATCAAGACCCATTGGGCATCTTTGGCAAGATGATCATGAACGTGGGTCGCAAACACGGCAAACAACGGTTTCTTTAATTGTTGGCTGTTTCTACGACACATTTCCAGACGTCCACAATCTCGATCTACGTGAAACCAATGACGCCAGTCGACCGGGCCAGCGGTCAACACTCGAAGGCCGTCGTGTTCTTCAATCGAAATCTCTCTAAATTGGTACACGTTATTTTTGTGAATACGATATGCGACACACAAGCGCTGATTTTGAAAAAAACACAAATAAAAAATGTTCTGTAACATCAGATTCGAGTGCGGGTGTCACTGGCAAACCTTGGTCTCGACAATCCAACTGGCTACTTTGTGCAAGATCTTTGGACCGGAAAACAGCATGGATTGATGCATCCGAACACGATGTGCGTCCCAGAACTCACACAACAAAATGAAAATAGGAACTTGAATTGGTGAATGAATGTGTGCGTCACTTTTTGCGACTGTTTTCAGGTTCTCAGCGCGTGTCAATCCGACGGGCGTCGTCATGATAAAAGCAACAATCGCGCAAGCACGGAAGATTAAAAATCAGACCAATAATAGTCATGTTTTAGTGCTGTGAAACGATTTTGACAAGTTGCCGAATCTGAGACAAGGGTTTTTTGTTGTTTCCGCAAATTTGAAAAACTTGAAAATACTCGTCATAATCGCCACAACAACGCACAAACCAACTTGCGTCCACAGCGTTCATCAAGTCCACAAAAGTCCACAAGTCAAATCAGTTTTTGCAATCAAACTGCACAACCTTGCCGTTTCGTTACACCGAAATCACATTGCACCAAACGACACAAAGATTGACAGCAATTGCGACATCGTCTGACAGACAGGTCCACAACAATACAATTGCGACACCGCCAATTTTCCCACGTGTTGTTATTGCTATAAACCTGTTTATTGTTTACCCTTCTCCCTTGCATAAAAAATCAGTGTGAACACCCGAACAGCTTTGTCGCGCATAGAATTTCAACTCCATAATTCAGTCTGAAGTAATCACTCACTGGTTTTCGTGATCACAGTTTACTTGTGGTCACATTTACAGTCGAACTCTGAATTTCTAACTTATATATAGGCAATCAGCTGATCGGTTGGTGATCATGTGATGCTTGTTTTCAGTGCAGACATTGCTATGGGGGCGGTGTCTATCCAGCAAAGAAAGCATGCTTCACGTGATCACCAACCAATCAGCTGACTGTCTATAATTTAGACTTCGACTGTAAATGTTGTTTCCAGGTTCAGTTGCCCACCAAATTTGCATGTACAGCCAATTCGCAGACATGTCTGTCAGCACACTGCCTTTTGCATTCATCAACGCTGCTGCCTTTTTCATCGGAAGCGTCTCAGCTGAGTGCTCGCCTGAATATCCGAATGGAACCGAAGAGAAGCTGAACTGGTTCTTGTGCGATCCGGATAAGCCTGGTAGATTTTTTCTGATGGTTTTTTGCGCTAAACAGGCTGCACAGTCAAACTCTGAAACATACACCGTGTGTATTCTGGCACGTAAATACGGCACGTGTGCTTATGGTTTCACAGATCGACTGTGAATTCAATTGGCGTTCATAAACGTCAGTGTTTTGTTGAAAATGGGTTTTCAAACACAGGCGTCTTGACAACAAGCTCGCTGCGTCTGCTGGACAGAGACGGCCAGGAGAACTATCCGATTGATCTGAGCAAGGGATTGATGGTGGAAGTGAACGGCGAAAATCAGTCAGGCGACACATTTGAGACGATCTTGATGGACGTTGAACTGCGGTACTGGGGCAGCATTCTCTGGTTCAGCTGCAGCTGGCATCGACTGCCGCATCTCGGATTCCTGTAGGTGCGCGTTTTTAACAAAATTATCTTTATAATTATTTTTGGGTCGTTTTGAATGTGCGCTGCAAAAATGCCAAACTTTCACAAAATGTTTAAACCAGCAGTTAATACATGGTTTTCAATTTTGAACTCGTTCACATCTTATAACTTGTAACAAAGTTTTGCTGCCGTTCAGCTCCAACTTGGATGGCTGTGAGCTTGCAAAGAACTGTCCTGTGCAGCCGGGTGTCACCAAGTTTCGTCAGCCGTTTGATTTTGGCATCCTTGGCCGAGTGCTCCGTGGACTCGGTTCGAATGTGCGTGCACTGAATTCAGAATTGTTATTGAAGTGCACTGGACCCTGAAAAGATAGTTACACTACTGTACTCAACAATTTCCTTGAGCTACGTACCATTACATTGATTTTGCATGCTTGGCGTGAAGCAGGATTTTGTTCACTGCTATTGTACTGCTTGAGTTCCTCATGGACAAATTCGATTTTATTTTTCATATGTGGCCTCTTCATAATGCAACTTGTAGCTCAACAATTATTTGTTTGAACTTCATGTTGAACTTTTGTCTCGATGTGTCTGGTGTTGTGCTTTGCGGCAGACAAATCTTTTCTGAATTTTCAGACAGTTTACGAAGTGACGCTGCGCGCGAAAGATGGCAGCAACAGGGAGGAACTGAGCTGTATCAAGCTGCAAGCACTTCTGCTTTGATAAACTTGATCAACTTGCTAAATCAAAAAGTTTGACCTCCAATTTCAGAAGCAATTTGTTGAGCATCTTCCAATGTTGTTAGCCGTGTTTTTTACAATGACTTCGCTGAAAAGTCGCTGCTTCCTTTGCAAAATTTACGGGTGGCGTATTTGATAAACGGTGCGGAGTGAGAAATTATTTTGACGATACATGCATGTTTTCAGTCAATGAATTGTCAGTAATCAGTAAAAAACAGCTAATAAATTCTCAGTGCATGAAATTTACCTACTTCACTTCATATTTGAAACTACCCCATCTGAAACGTTTCAACTTTCAAATCAGTCTCGAATCCCCCAAAAAAACGTTTGTTGTCGTGTTGCCAAGCTGCAGGATAGATGCTCGATAAATAATGAATTTGTTTCATGAGGCACATGAATGAGTAACACATGTCATTTTTTTACAAAACTGGCATTGTTTTAACAAGACATACCACACACAGCCAGTTTCAGTTTCAAACGCGTTCAACACAACGCCCGATATCGATGCTAACTAAAGAAGCATACATACAAATTGTAGGTGTGGACGTGCCAATTTTTTTTCTCACTCCCAAAAAGACAATGGAAGCAATATAATCCCGAAACAATGCGCCTGGGTGAAACGCCGAAAGAAGCAAAAAAAATCAGTTTTTTTAAATTTTCAAAAGGCAAACTTTTGCGCACGCATTTTTGAATCCTGTTCATTATGACGGTTTTAGCAAATGTGAATCAGCTGATGAACTTTTGCAGCCGTGTACGCAGACCGAGCGCAGAGGCACCATGGGCAACCGGTGCACGGCGGTCGCCTCGATTCTGACCGACTTCTCCGGCTGGACGTCCGCGCACGGCCTGCCGCACATCGGCAGCTCCGACAACAAGTGCCTGCGTCTCTTCTGGGTGCTCGTCACCCTCATGGCCGCCTGCATATTCTCCTACTTTCTGTTCTCGTTGGTTACAAAGTTCTTCAGCTACCCGACCAGTGTGCAGACAACGGTTCGCAAAGAAGGCTTCTACTCATTCATGACACTTGTATTGTGAACTGCACAATGAATGATGATAAACACTCACGCATAAAAGTGTGTGACTCGTTTTCGTGCCACTTTGCATGATTATTTCATTCCAGCTGAACTTTGGCAACATGATCTTTCCAGCGGTCACGCTGTGCCACTTGAACCCGTATAGTCTGCAGAAGTTGCTCACCGCCGAAACTGTGTCGAAATCAAATGAAACTGTGCCGAAATTCGCTGATCTGGTACGTTTGTCGCATAAAGCTTCGGCCTATTTATTTGAACGCAACCGAAATGACATCTTGTCCTGGACATCCGGATTGAGCTGATCGGATTAAGAAATCAACAAAGCTGACAGTCTTGTTCTTGTGCTTGACAGAGGTTGTTTTTTGAAGCATGACGTCACTTTAGTCGGGCACGTTCGAATAAATAGGATATACAAGGTGCATCCAGTTTTGCATCTCAATCTACATTTTTACAGAACTTCGTCTACAACACGGCACGTGAGCTGTACCACAGTGCTGAGACTGCAAACACGACCGTACAGTCGGACCTTAAGCTCTGGGGCATGCCGTACGGGGTCACGCATGACTCTCCTCAAGACGGTCAGAGCAAGGACGTTGACTCAGAAGTATGCTTTGTTTCTGCTGTGCTCTGTGCAATGGGTCTCAAAGAAATATCAATTTCTCATCAGTCATTTTGGGGGGTAAGATAAGTTTATTGTTGCAGGCAGTAAACCGAGCGCAGGTGTGGAAAAAGTTTCTCACGTACAATTACGAGCACAACATGACTGTCGGGGATGAGGAAGGCTTTGACAAATACGGCTATGACGAGAATGAACTGATTATGAGCTGCATCTACAACACGGTCGGCTGCCCTGAGGGGTTGGTGCTGTTGTGTTTGCGGTTTCTCAGCGTAACAAACGTCAGTTCACTTTATTTTGGTTGCAGCGTGTTTGAGCAAAACTTTTACCCGGACTACGGCTACTGCTACACGTTCAATACGAACGGCACGTACTCGAGTACTCGAGCCGGACCGCTGTATGGTAGGTTCAATGCTGCGCCGGATGAGGCGTGACAGTGATAGCGGTTCAACGAGCAGAAAGGCTTCACAGATTTATGGATTTGAAAATTCTGATGGTTTTGGGCTTGTGCAGGTTTGAAGCTGCTGGTTCGCCTCAACCAAGCGTCCTACCTGCCGTTGACGACTGCTGCTGGAGTCCGCGTGGCCATCCATCAGCCGCGGCCAGGCTCCACGCCCGACGAGCCGTTTCCGGATGCGTACGGCTTCAACGCTGCGCCCGGACTGGCCACTTCGTTTGGCGTTAAAGTGGTTCGTGATGCGTCATTGTCGTGCTCTCTGGTGAAACACCGCAAAACTGCGTTGGTGCTATACATGTAGTTGCTGCAGACATTCAGTTCACGCGTTAAACTAAAAGATACACAGTGGGCTCATATAGCATAGCTTCAGTATAGTTGCTATATAATCACCTTTAGAAACAATAACAACTTAACATGTTCAGTAACAATTTTAGCAGTTACCGTACTACCTCTAATAAACCCCCATGGGGGTTTATTTCTTCAGCGACTTCTGGTGGTGGGGGTTTATTTTGTGGGGGGGGGGGTTATTTTTGGGAGGGTTTATATGGAAACCATTTTTAGGGGTGGGCAAAATGGCAAAAATACCTTCCATGGCAGGAAGAAAGTCGCAGAAACTTCTACTCTACATAGAAACTTCCTTTTACAACAGCCTTTTGTAATGAAATTACCATTAACTCATCCATTTGGGGCCTTTGGTAGCACAATTTCATCATTTTCACTGCAACCAGCCACTGAATTCGCTGGGTATGTGTTTCAAACAGGTTTCCAATAATCACCCATGGGGGATTATTTTGGGGGGGGGATTATTTGGAAACTTGTCGAGGGGGTGGGGGTTTATTTTGGGGGGTTAATTTTGGGGGGTTTAATAGAGGTAATACGGTAGTATCAACTTTAGTAACTACTTTAGTAGCTAGTATGGTAATCTTTGGTACCTTGGTAACTAATAATAGTTCCTGCCAACTTTGCTATCAACTTGTAAACTTCAGTACTGTTTCTCAGCGACAGTGTTGCAAGCAACTGAAATCTCGTTTGCAGCGCCGCAACACACGACTCGAGCATCCGTGGGGCGATTGCCTGAAGGACGCCACTGCCATGAACTACTACTACGCCGGAGAGTTCTTGGCCGAGGGCTGCTTCCGTACATGTCTGCAGGATCAGATCATTGAACAGTGTCAGTGTTACGACCCCACACTCGGCCCACCGAAAACAGACACGTCCTCCTGTTCGGACGGTGTTGACGTGCACGCCATCGAAATGAAAAGTGCGTCGTTGGTGTTGCATTTCGATATATTCTTCGAAGCATTTCGAAGTTTCGAAACATTTTGAAGCAAAAATGTCAGGCAGATTCGTAATATTTTTCAGTGTCCTGCATCGCGAAACAGCACCAGACGTTCAATGTGCTGCAGCAGTGCACTTGTCCGCAGACATGCGAGTTAGTTCACGGGTCATTATTCTTCAATGAAACGTTCAAAAGTTCACAAAATCATTTCAATGTTGTCAAAATCAAAATGAAAATCGTGCAATAACTTCAGCGAGGGAACGTACACGATCACGATGTCCACTGCCAAATGGCCGAGCGACGAGCATCTGGTCGGTTTTATTGTTTGTTGACTAAGACACCTGAGCAACGCAGTGTTTTTTTGCAATAAGAAAACTCAAATTGTTCACAAAGTACTGGTCACTCCACCATTTGTTATTTCGCAGCGTGTTGCAATGAGAATGACGACAAACGACTGATTTCGTTTTGATTTGCTTCCAGCCGACCGACTGTTTCAACAATTCACTCAAACATCGCTACTGGCAACCGGACGATGTGAAATCAGGCGCATTCAAGGGCGAATGGAAGCTGGTCGAAAATAAGGCAGACTTTTACGATTACAAGAAAGCACCGGAAACCGACAACAACACCTGCCTGGAATGGTGCTGATTTTCAGTGATTGTTCCGTTCAAGCTTGCACACAGCTGTTACTGAGAACTGTACAGGTACAACCGAAACACGCTGATCGTGGAAGTTTACTACGAACGAATGAACTACCAAGTGATGAGCGAGGAAGAGGATTACGGCGTATGTTGTTGGGCATGCCCGGCCCGTGCGACGGTGTGCTCTGCAGCCGTGCCGTGTGCATTCCGGTGCGCACCGCATGGCCACATGATCGTCACACGGGAATGGTTCAAGTCAATTTGGAATTCTTGCAACCGCAACAGTGTTGCTGCCAAGCTTTGTGATTCCTCTGTTCACAGATCGTGCAACTGATCTCAGACACCGGCGGCCAGCTTGGTCTGTTCCTCGGCGTCAGCTTCATCACGTGCATCGAGTTCACGTCGTTGTCGTTCTTTCTCTGCTGTTTCTGCCTCTGCAATCGCACACCGCTCGATACGTTTGTACGTTGCATCATGCAGTCAGTACAAAGCTACACAACCCCAAACAGCACACTGGAAATGTAGCACGAAACTTTCTTGCTGTAAAGCGTTGCATTTTCACCATTTTTCCCGAAGTGAATTCACAAATTTCAAGCAAAATTGCCCTTTACAGAGTGGGGACGACTCAGACTCAGACTCAGAGCCAATGAAGAACAGCAACAAAGTGCATCGCCCGGAAATGAGCAGCTCTAGTGGCATCAGTAGCTCATCAGAGACGACGGACAGTGATGAAAGTGACTGATTGACTCATCGCATCTGCTCCGGTTCATTCTTATTCTGGAAAACGCCAATGTGGACCTCAATAACTCAGTGCAGCACAATACAATCTTTAAAAATTGTTACTCAAAACATTTTTCCAACATTGAGGCAGCGCAACATTTTTAGGAGCTACCAGGGGTTAGCTCAAGAAAATGTTGAGTTAACTAATCTGCAGCGATTGCAGTCTGCCGTTCAGTATCAAAACAATGCAGCGCGCGCAATCAGTTTGCTAGCACAATTTTTCATGAGAACCAAATCAAACGAAAAGAACCAGCGACTTCAACTATTTTTGTTCGGAATTACAATTACATTTCACTTTCGTTTGTGCACAATTAGGTGATGACAAATATGTAAAAACGAAGTATGCAAAACACACAGAGACACTGAAAAGGCATCGCACGTTTGTATGATTGTGTGTTTTGTGTCACAACCCCTGACCGACATGACCCAAGGTGCAGACAGACGGTAATGAGAAACGAAATAATACCAACCAATAAAACACCCAACACGTAACAAAAGCTGTGAATCCCTAAAAGGAAAAATGTTGCACACACACACTGTCACAGACGTGATTGGTTAACGTAAAAATATATCACGCTGTTTGACACATGCTCGCGTTCAAACTCGTTGAAAAATAAAAGTGTCTTTCCTAAATATCGACGTTCAACTGTTGCAACGCGATAAGTCCTTTTTAAACTCAAGATACTTTTTTTATTTTTCAAGTATTCAGAGCTGTTTCATCAAAACGTTGGCGAAAAACATGGTCCGCTTAGTGCTTCATGAAGCAGCTGCAAAAAAGTCGCACACACTTGTCACATGCAACGTCTCTCTTCCATGACTTGCCGTCGTGCAACAAATCAACGCTAATACATTTTTGAACAATAATAAATAATTGTTTTGCGATGCGCACCAAGCATTGCTCCACCACGAGCGGCGTCCATCACTCGTCTTTGATTGCGTGTCCATTTTCATTGGTGCCACTGTCACTTTCCTGTCTCTTCTCGAGAAATGCCAGTCGCCGTTGCCGGAGCTCTTCCTGTGGTGACGCGGCAGCACTGGTGGCCCCATGGGCGCTGCTGCCAGCTTGCTGCTCGCTTGGTGGTGCACCAGCAGCTGTGTCTGCAGCGGTTGCAGTTGTCGCCGTGGTTGTCTGCTTCTGGCTGTCATCCTCTGACGTGCTGGTGCTCAGCAGCGATTGAGAGGAGCATGCTGCAGGTGCACTGCCCGAAGCGCCTGCTGTGGTGGCACTTGACGCAGCCGCAGCGGACGGCTGTTGGAACTCTGGCGAACTCCTGTGAAATCAAAGCAATCAATGAAGATTCCCTGGTGCATCCGATGCAAAGGAACGGTGCTGGACTCATCAGTGATGATGCGCCGTAGTTGGAAACGGAAACTAAAAGCAATCGTGAAGTCTGCCTTGATGCAGTGCAGTTTGCCAACAAAGCAAAGCAAATTGAACAGTGCAACGAACGCAATGGCCGTGAGCACACTGGTGTACTGCTGCAGCTGCACGGCGACACAGTCAAGCAGCGTCTGCATGTTGGCCAGGTGCGAGATGCGCGCCTCGACTGCGGCGCGGTGGACGCCCTCCAGACGACGCACCTGCGTGGCTTGGCTTTAGTGGGTGCATGAAAGAGTCCATCGCTGATGCACTCGAACGTGTCAGACTGAAGTACAAAAACTGCAAACACCAAACCTCATCGTCCGACAGCCCCGCGGTGGTCGGCGGCGCTGGGAACGGAAACGGAGGCATCATCATGCCCGGCATGTTCTGTGCGCAAACGATTTTTTGTTGTATTTTGTGTGCTCAATGTGCGAAGCACCGGTCATAGTCAACGTTTTCAGCCAGAATGTGTTGATCTCTCTCGATTACATTCAGCAATTTTTTTCAGTGAATCGAAATTTTCTGAAGGAAGACAAACCATCTGTGAGCAACTGCAACCAACCATGAACAACGGTGGCGGCTGCATTAACGTTGCAGATGTTGATGGCGTGCTTGATGATGTCGTGGACGTGCTCTGCAATGAGCCAAAATCAAATCAAACACTCAATAGCAGGCAAGATTCAGAGTCTCACCGGATCTTTAGCAGCCTTCGACCCAATCAATAGTTTTCGAATACAAACTGTGTTTGCCTAATGTTTGCAATGTTTGCACCGGCTAATCAGCGCCAAGAGTATTTAGAAGCAGAGAAAGCAATGTCCTTTTTTTCTCGTGTGCAAAACGAACAACGACAGAGTCATACTCAAGAGAGGCACTGACATTAGCAGTGACGGTGGTTGTTGTCGCATGTCCGGCTGCGCGTTGTTGTGCTGGTGCTGGTGCACCAATGAAACCAGGCGGCATGAATGGGAACATCGCGGCGACGTTCGGGTGGAATCCGTGCACATGCGGGTGCGCCTGAAACACGAAACACACGTCACACAATCATGCGGATGCGCGCACGCGTGGGCCTATCTGTGCACGCATTTGCAGTGCGTTGCGTGACGCTATTTCTTATAAAAATTATAAACTCCCATTCTTAAGCGAGTGTATTCTGTTATTATGACACAGTAATGTTGCACAATCACCATCAAAACGCACGCACGCACACATACAACGACACGCGCGCTATGCTAATCTGGTTTGCGTGCGCGGTGTAGACTGTGCAAACATTTTTATGGGAACTGTGTCCAGAACTTCATCGGAACTGGGAGTCTGGGAGCAGAATTTCCTGAGACTTTGTTCTCGCAACCAACCGGCCATAGTGAGAATGTCGGATCGACACGTCGGGCAGGTCTGCTGACGTTGGAACCACGATCGGAGACAGGCGACGTGGAACATGTGCGAGCAGGGCAACCGCTTGGCGCCGCCCTCGGCACGCACGTCCTCGCGGCAGATGATGCACACCGTGTCACCTGGGTGGGGGGCATCGAAAGAACTGGCACTGTATTGCATTGCAGGGCACGACATTTGAATGCAAGACGAAAGAACGCTATTTGGGGGAGGGTACACAAAAACTCGCTTTGGTGTTTTGGTACAAAATCCACGCACTGAACGCGATTTCCTTGTGTACCTGTCCCTGTCCATACTCTCGCAATTCTAGTTGTCCCATTGCACACGTTTATCCCGACATGCAGTCGTACAGTGCAAACAGACACAGTGTTCTCACAATGGTGGAAATTCAAAATAGCTGCAATTCCAATTGACAACCACAATAATGTATGCTCACCTGAACTGAGTTCCTCAGCAGTGACATCCGGGAACAGTGTGTTCATCGCATGAATGGCCCGTCTCGACAGCACCACATCTTGCACGGCGCGTTTCAGCGCCTGCATAATATAAAAACGCACAATTAATCTAATTTACAAGTGAGTGAACGTCAATACAGAAACTCACTATTACCATCAACCCAGCCAGAGCTACAGTTAAACTGTTAAAACAAGT
Source organism: Theristus sp. LFF4_11 (assembly GCA_030248135.1). Taxonomy (NCBI): domain Eukaryota; kingdom Metazoa; phylum Nematoda; class Chromadorea; order Monhysterida; family Xyalidae; genus Theristus; species Theristus sp. LFF4_11. The sequence continues at coordinate 85,245 of JASANC010001934.1, forward strand.
TTGGGTAACCTGACATTTGAATCTGGCATCTGATTGGCTGCATCCAGCTACGCAGGACCAATCAGTGCACCGATTCAGAAGCAGTCAATCAGCCGTTCCCTTATGATTTACAGACTGTAAACAAAACAAGCAAAACAAGCATTGAAATCGTGAACGCACCCTGACTGTGAGATATGCGGGTCGTATGGAGAACAATGGGAACGTGTGCAGTTTGATCATGACGCCGATGAACACAAAATACAGCACACATCGCGTGAACACTGAGAGACAATCGATAGAATTGATTACAACAAAACACATTGCCGTATTACCTCTAATAAACCCATATGGGGGTTTATTTCTTCAGCGACTTCTAGGGGTGGGGGCTTATTTTGGGGGGGGGGGTATTTTTTTGGGGGGGGGGTTTATTTGGAAACCATTTTTAGGGGTGGGCAAAATGGCAAAAATACCTTCCATGGCAGGAAGGAAGTCGCAGAAACTTCTACTCTTCATAGAAATTTCCTTTTACAACAGCCTTTTGTAATGAAATTACCATTAACTCATCCATTTGGGGCCTTTGGTAGCACAATTTCATCATTTTCACTGCAACCAGCTACTGAATTCGCTGGGTTGGTGTTTCAAACAGGTTTCCAATAATCCCCCATGGGGGATTATTTTGGGGGGGGGGTTATTTGGAAACTTGTCGAGGGGTGGGGGTTTATTTTGGGGGGGGTTAATTTTGGGGGGGGGGGGTTTAATAGAGGTAATACGGTATTATTTTAGTCCCACGATTCAATGTACGCATCGATAAAATCAGTTTCATGCTTGGCTTGACGCGACGGCTCTAAAGTGGCTGAAATGATCAGAGTTCCAGAGGTAAGACAGGGTCATTGGAGTAATATTGAATTGCCGCATTAAGCATAAAACTGAGCGCTTTTCCACGTGTGGAAAAACGCCTTGGGTCGCATAACCAAAGTAAAAGATAATATCAACCAAAGCAAAACACCAGCGAACAGTGCCTTCCACCGTACCAATGATCAGTTCACTGTATAACATGTACACTGCTTTCGACTCCCATGGTGATGCGTTGCGCAGATCGGCCGTGTGCAGCACGTACTTTATGGCAACGTGAAACACGATCGTCATCAGAATTGCGTACTGCAAACACAGGGTGATCAATAAAAAAACGTCAATTTTTTAAAACGCATGGATTTCGCGACTGCACTAATGTCTGAAGCTGAAATTTGCACCACTTAAACTGGTCAATGTGTCAACCGCTGTTTTAAATGACCGCTTGCAAGCGATGCCTGACACCTTGCAGAACTTTGCGATGCAGTGGCCGGTAACTGTTGATCTGCTCAACGGTGACACATTGAACTGTTTAAGTGACTAAAACAAGACAATTATGGAGCAGGTGACAGTGAAACAGAAGTCGAAGTGATATTGCCAAAAAAAAACTTGAATATGATCCTTATGCTTGAAACGTGTATCCCGATGCTCGAAAGGTCGAACTCCATGCACAAAAACACTTGATTGAGGGATTGGTGATGTGTCTTACAGCGAGAATCTAGAGATGAATAGAACAATGGAGTTTGTTTTCAGCGACCTCAAAGCCAAAGACAATCTGAGAGGACGCGCCACGCAGCAGCGTTGAGAAATAGGCATGCGACACGAAGTAGCTGTCAACGGCACTGAGCACTGCCACCAGACCTGCAACAAGCGAGAACCACTCAGCAAAGCACTGGCACACACTGATGCTATCTGCTGATCGAAACTGTTTTGTATGGAGGATTCAAATATTAGGTACTACCATCCCCACAGCCACCAAACCGACCCATGATTCGAGCATGGAACAGCAGTGTGATCACTGGACTTCGCTCCATGAAATCAACCCGATCTTCCGATAACCAATGAAACGCCTGAAGTTTGTTTTTCTTTTGAATTTGTGGCATCCATTCGAAATAAAAAAAAGAAAGATAATTTCCTGCTTCGACGCACTTTCATGAACAGTAGAAACGTGAATTGGGCGACAAACTTTGGCGAAAAATCGTCTCTGAACACGGTGAACGCGAGGCACGTCTCCGTCACAGCGTACCAGCCACGCTCGACCAGATGCTGCAGAAATGCATCATGTATGAATGCGCAAAAAGTGGTTGATTCGCTGCACACTCAGCATCACAGTGATCTGCATTTCCTACTACATCCGTTTAAGGCGAAACCGGAGCGTGCATTTTGGGGTTTGCAATGCATGCTCTAGTTTTTCGTCTGAACACAATTCACAAGACAAACCTCCGACTCGGCAGCACGCAGCTGCCCAAAGAAAATCCGTTTCATCAGTCGCCCGAACAGGAGCACAAACACCAACGCTTGCACGTACAGAACCTGAACATGGAAACAATGTCCGCAATGGTATCAAAGCAATGGAAATGACTGAAACCCGATGGCACGAAACTACAGGATTAAGTAAGACAAATAACATTGAGCATCATAAACTGACTGCTAGCGACGGATTTGATTTGGTCAAATAGACAACGGTCGGATAGAACTGCTGCTTGTGGTAGTACGCGTTGGCGACGGTTGACGCGGTCAGCCCGAAACTGGCAGCGACCAACAGCGCCGGTGACAAATGCATCGCTGAATGCACGCACAAGCTTAGATTGCATGCTCCATTGGAAAAACACGCACAGGTTCAGCGATTTGTGCAGGTTGCTGCGACAACAATCGCTGCTGGCTAATAAAACAAATTCCACACACGTATGGCTTTACACTGACACTACAGTGGCGGCCAAAAGTGTCGGAACGCTGCTCGCGAGTGTGCTGTGTATTGCGAGCGTGTTGTATTGTAGAGTTGGTAAAAAACCGGTTTTTTATATTGCCAGAAAAAAAACCGGTTTCTTTTCCGTTTTAAAACCGTTTTAAAACCATAAAAAACCGAATGCTTCCCAGCTCCTAAACTTTTCAGAACTTGGCATCTTGAACTCAAAATAGGAAATACATCAAAATTAGTGATTTTGAGCAGCGTAAAATGCTGTTTTCGGGCATACAACCGACCCAATATGCTATTTTTGCCACCAAATGCTACCCAATTTTTTGTTTCAAATCAAACTAATTTCGCTTTTATTGGTTTCCAGGGCAGCACGTTCAATAAATTGAAAACAAAGACTGGGCAGTGACCGTGTAGGTGTGGGGAGTGGGGAGGGACGGTTGCAAGGAGACCGGATAGCTGACCCCGATTAGGGGGCGAGATTTGCAGAACTGCAAAGTGAAACCGGTGGCGGATTGCGTTTGAAAAATAACATTTCATCAGTTACCGTATTACCTCTAATAAACCCCCATGGGGGTTTATTTCTTCAGCGACTTCTGGGGGTGGGGGTTTATTTTTGGGGGGGGACTTTATTTGGGGGGGGGTTTATTTGGAAACCATTTTTAGGAGTGGGCAAAATGGCAAAAATACCTTCCATGGCAGGAAGGAAGTCGCAGAAACTTCTACTCTGCATAGAAATTTCCTTTTACAACTGCCTTTTGTAATGAAATTACCATTAACTCATCCATTTGGGGCCTTTGGTAGCACAATTTCATCATTTTCACTGCAACCAGCCACTGAATTCGCTGGGTATGTGTTTCAAACAGGTTTCAATAATCCCCCATGGGGGATTATTTTTTGGGGGGGGATTATTTGGAAACTTGTCGAGGGGGTGGGGGTTTATTTTGGGGGGGGGGGTTTAATTTTGGGGGGGGGGGTTTAATAGAGGTAATACGGGTACCCTTTGCAAATCGACAACATCGTCAGTTAGTCTGCATATGCACTTAGTTTAGCAGTCACCTTGTCTTCATCGTATTTCACTTGACCCTTGCCACAAATGCTTCTGCAAAATGATGCTTCCCCAGTTCAGTTCGATACAGTTCACTGCACCGTTTTTTCAAAAATATAATTTTACATTTTATCAATCAAACGAAGAGTTGTGATTTTTGACCACGAAGTTTGAAGATTTTTAAGGTAAAAAACCGGTTCTTTATTTTTTCAAGAAAAAAAAACTGAAAAAAACCGGTTTTAAAACGGAAAAGAAACCGGTTTTTTTCTTGTGCCAACCCTATTGTATTGTATTGTGCACACGCGCAATACACAGCACACTCGCGCGCAGCGTTCCAACACTTTTGGCCGCCACTGTACATTCTCTGAAACCGCTGCTTTGCCTGCGTGCCAGCCACGTTGTCGCAGCGAAAATCGCTGACACATAACAATGATCCTTGACGTAGGGTTGTTCAAAAAAAACTAAGATTTAAAAAATAAAAACAAAAAAAATTCGATTATTACATTCGAAATATTTTCCCTAATTATGTTTTGTATTTCCCATCTTACATTTTTTCTTTTGCAAGCTGTATTCTGTAAAAAAAGTGAAAGGTTTTTTAAACAGCTGTAGTGTACCTGGCATTCGATGACGGGCGATAAACTTAGACCAAAGAAAAATCGCTCTGCCTGCAAACAAAATAAACTTCGGCCGTAACCTTTTGGCTCAGAAAAAAAGCAACCTTAAATTTTGAATTCATCAAAATATTCACCCACAAACAGTATGCACGCGTGGCGTGACACGTAACGTAATTCAACGTCAATAAAAGAACATCCCTCGCACACAAACGATAACTTTTTTATCAATTCTTCAGTCTTTCATGCGGATTTGCATGTGAGAAATGTGGTACACACACCGCAATGAAAACGGATGTTTCATGTTTGTACACGTGGACAGATGGACAGATAACTTTTTTCACGTGGGTGTTACGTTGGTTTTGCAACTAACGTTTCTTTATACATATCACAAAGCGAATCATCAGATGAAACCGTTTTAGTGGAAGAAAAACAGAAAAGTTCCGAGAAAGTCACAGACTCAAGAAAAGTTGCACGGATAAGCTAACAACAACCAATTATTCTGAAAACCAAATGCATTAAAAATCATAAAACAACCAAAAACAAATAAATATCAGCAACTCATAAAAGTCAGTCAGAAAAACAAATAAAAAACATTTCAATCAAATCTGTTTAACAAAACTTGGATTGGAACCTGCTTGCAGATACCGTCGCAAGGAATAAAAGTTTCCCAAGGCCACGTATGAGAAAATACAATGGTTCAACTTAGCCGTTTTTTGAACAAACGCAACAACAAAGGAAAAGACTGACTGCGTACGCCAACACAATTGGTTAAAGGCCCGATTATACCTGACGTATGCAGACGTACGTTAGGTATGCACGGTAGTATGCAATTAGGGATCGAACCGGCAAATTGGTCGGAATCCGGACCGGATCCAGCCCATGCTTGTTCCGGCCGGGCCGGATCCGGTCGAAATTGGCGGAATCCGGACCGGAATAGTCTTTTTATGTCTAAAAACATCCACGCTCATTTCGTCGTTCCTTCACATTTTCAGTATAAAACAGCACAGGGAGGGGGTTCCCGTTAGCGGGGGAGGTGTATCGGGTTTCAGGTGATCACGGCACCCCACACACCCACGGTGACATCGCTGGTGCTTTAAGAGAACACCTTGTCCTTGGTTACGTTTATTCACTCGGGATTTTCATCGTGATACCAGTTACGCCAGTTTGTGTGGTAAATGCGAAATTGTTCCACTTTACCAGTCAGTTTTTGTGCTTCGTCTGACGTATCTGCACAAGTTTCTTAATCGTTGTGGCTCGTGTTTTGATTTGAAACTTTTGTCCTCGGCCAATTATCGTGCAAGTGCACGAACAAACCACAGTCGTGCTGTTGTTATTCCACGTCGTACAAGTAAGCGTGCTTGTTCTGGAGCTCTGCTAACAATTGGAACTGCATACAATTGTCTACGTCAACAAGTTGTTTCAATGTCCACCCCGTGTTTCAAACGTGTCGTTAACGATCACTCACTGTTATCTGATATTCTCAATAAAATTAGTGACAGCAAGTACGACAAGATTGTTTCAGAAGTGCTTTGATGATTTCTGGTTCGACAAAAATCTATGCTTTTTGTTTGTTTTGCCTTTTTTTCTTTTCCACGTCTTGCTGTGTTTTTGATTTTTTTGGGTTTTGCCTGTTTTTTTTTGTTTTCTGTCTTTTTTGTTTTGTCTTTTTATTATTTTATTTTTATTTTTATTTTATTTTTTTACTTTTTATATTTTTCTTTTCTTTTTATGTTTTTTAGCTGCCGATGTTTTTTTTTGTGTTTTTTTCTTCTTTTTTTCATTACTTTTTTGAATATATTGTTTTTTGGGTCTCCGAATTTCATGCTGTTCATACAGTTTTATCGGAGTTTCCTGCTTTTCGCGAAATAAAATGGATGGATGGATGGTACTGCTAACAAAAAAAGCCAATTGTTTGACAGCTGATATGACCAACGAAAATGGCTGATTTCAAAAAAAAAACAATTTGTCAAACCATTGAACAGCTCTGAAACGGAGGAATTAACTGGTGAATTCACGCCAGGGTCTCGGCAGTTCCGGCCGGATCCGGCAAATTTGCTCCGGAATCCGGACTGGATCCGGATCCAATTTTAGTCGCTGGAAACCGGAATCCGGACCGGATCCATCCCTGCATGCAATAACACGAAACATAACGTGACGTGATGTGCCACATATGCATAGGTCTGTCTGAACAATTATATGCTAACACACGGACCTGACGTGACGTGCCGTATGCACACACGTCAGGTATAAACGGGCCTTAACACCGTTGAAATACGGCAAGCAAAGACGGACCTTTCGTTGAGACATGTAAAATTTCGGAGTCTAAATTAGAAAATCTGTAACTTCCGGTCTGTTTGCGCTTTACTGACATCGTATCGTTCGAAATTTACTTTAGCCAATAATAATGCTTGCGATTTAATGCAACAACGGCTAGGTGAGAAAGACGATGAATATTATGAAGAACACAATGAGCACACCAAACACTTTCAGCGCCAGCCAACGATTCTGCGATATGCCACGAAAATACTTCAGCAGTTCCAAGTGGGCCGCTTCGACGTTCATTGAGACGTCCTCAACGTTTGAGTCGATTCTGAAAATTCGTGGGACAGGTGGCTCTGGGAATGGCACGGAAATAAAACCGGTTAATTCCGCGAAATTATGCGGAAAAAATGTCAAAAAAACACGAGAAATAACCCGCCAATAAAAAAACACCAAGAAACCTCTGTATGGTCTCGCCCTGTTCGGACACCAGCGTGGCCAGTTGCCGGAAAATCGATCCGAGCTGCAACATAAAGTGAGCGTGAGGCGTTGGCAGCCATGGCAGCACATCCGAAAGCACCGACCTCCACGATGTGCGACTCGATGTTCTGCATGGCGTCCGCACGTGCGTGATAGTACGCGTGTGATTCGTCCACGAGCAACATTTGCTGCTGCTGTCTGCTGCGCTCCACCAGCTCCATGTCAACACCGACCGAGCCACCGGCCTGCGCCGACGACGACGCAGCCTCGTCATCCAACAGAAGCACGCTACCGACTGCAAAACACACACAAACACACTGGCACATACGCACAGCACCATTATACACTGTTGATACACGCACGCTAATTGGGTTACTCGCTATTCGGTAACCAGGTTCATCCTGATACCGAACATCACGAGAAGCAGCGTGTCATTTTGGAATTTTTCAGCTTCAGCGCGTCAAGTAAAGCATGAGGTTGGCTTTCTGAACCTCGTTCAAAGATGTTCACAAAATCGGATTAAAGACGCACACACAGTGCGACTAACGATTTCCACTTGACGCGGACGGTGGCAGACTGCTGGGCACGGGCAGCGCTTGGCCGAATGCGTCACGTCGCGATTTCATTTGTTTCAGATTCTGAGAATTGTTAAAAAAACAGCAATTATTGCGGCTGAATGAGGCTTTATTCATTTCATATTTAAAAAAATCATTTTATACAGATGAATTACGGCTAAAAGTGGTGCTGTTTGCAAGTTTCACCTCAGTGCGTGCCTCCAGGAGCTGTTTGAACTCTTGCGAGACGGTTGCCAAACGCGACTGCAGACCGACCACAACCGACCTGCACGCAAAACGATCGAATGCAAAATAAGAAACACTGCGTGTTGTTTCTGCAGCTGTTTTTATGAAGCCAGAGGATTTCTGATGAAATGTGAAACAAGGAAAAGAATGAGTATGACTGCTCAACACAAACTTTGAATGATTCTGCGTCTGTTTGTGGCTGCCGCCGTTGGCGAGGTCGGTCCGGTGCGAACTGAAGTCTTGCAGCATCGCGATCTGCTTGTTCAGCCCGTGAATGTCCTGAACAACATCTGTTGTTTGCATTTTGGAAGCTGCTTTGTGAAAACTGTGAACCAAAACTAGAACTTTTTTGTGTCAGATAGAATATGAAAAAAACGTCGGGAGGGAATAGGGAACAGGGAAATTATTCGAACTTTCCGAACGAGACTGATTCAAAACGCAACAATGAAGAAAGATCAAAAAAGCAGAACCAAGCAAAAAATGTTCAGGATATTCAACGGAAGACAGACGCAAAAAAGCACAGCTTACTTGTTTGATAATATGCGTCAGCTCCTCCAGTTCCCCAATTTTGTCGTCGAATATCGAACGACGTCGTGCGAGTTCGGCCATTTTTTCGAGTTTGGCGCACGTGTGACTCAAGTCGCGGCCGATTCGCCTGCAGTGGCTTGAGTTTGGGTGAAATGAGCAACAAGAAAACACACTGTCACTGTGTGCACGTGGATCGTGGACGGAAATTTGTGCAAATTAGTTTCGTTGTCTGTCCCTGTCACTCACTTTGCAATCTGATTGAAGTGCACCGACTCGGCGACTGCTTTACGCGACGGTTTGATGGCACCATTCATCGCCGCTTGCTTCATCTGCAAATCAAACTGCTACTTTCCAATGTTGAAGACTCAAACTTGATTTGTGAACGCTTTCAGTTGAAAAAAAAATCAAATTCAGTCAAATACCACGAAACTGGCCAAAACCGTTACATGATCGGAATGGGTAATCATTGTGTCAGCAAGCTTCAATAAAAGCACATCAAAGTTCGACAATGGCCAACCTGATTTGACTTGGCAGTGCGAAACTCGACATTTCGCTCGCCGCGTGGCAGACCGTCGAGGCGTCTCTGGAAACGACCGGGGATTCAGGAGTACCTGCGGTTCAGTTTGATGACGTCGACCACTTGCGTAGTGACGCCGCTGCTGTCGCCGGTGTTTTCCACCGAATTACTGGCGGTCAGAAGGCGAATTCGCCGCGTCGAACGAGGGCAATAAAGAAAGCCGGTTGGAAAAGGACGTCCAATCCGGGACACTTGAGATTTGACAATGACCACCTGCAGTGGACTCTGTTGCTGAGCGCTTCTATGACACCTGCAATACGTTTCCCGTCCACGTCTCCTCGTTTCGGTTTCTCGCAATGCTGCATCACGGTAATCCTTGACTAGTTTATAATGCTCAGCAAAACAGCTCAAACATCAAAAC